>JBAMNC010001449.1:12500-245000 GCA_037902135.1 Cetoscarus ocellatus
GAGCAGCAGAGTCGAAGGATTTGACCTGTTTCTTTGGGGAGAGTTCAAAGTTCAGAGTTCATAGTTCACTTAAATTAAATGTTTTTCTGATTTCTTTGTGTTCTGGACGACTGCTGAGGACATGGACCTCTGTCACAGACTCTTTACCTTCAGCAGCAGCTGAAGGTAAAGAGTGACCAAATGATCGTCCAATCAACTGCCAGATATGATTTCAAAGGCCCCCCCTCAAACACTTTCTATGGGCTCTTTCCCACTGAAATACTTTAAGACTCTCTTCTCTTTCTAATGGAGACAAGTTTCAGGGTCAGATCTTGGTCTCTCCACCTTATTCAGTGGGTGGCAGCAAGACACGAGCTTTGCTTGAGTCTTGAAAGTTGTGCAGCTTTTATTTAAGGTACTGATAAATAGCCTAAGGGACTGTACATACCCTGCACTCCTACATTCACAGACACAGCTAACGTTGGCTGGTTACTGGTATGCTTCAACCGAGCCCGGCTGGCTTCTTCTTCTTCTTCTTCTTGGTTTTTACCGGCAGGTGACCACAATGTTTTGGGGCATTACTGCCATCTACTGATGAGCCCGGCTGTCTGTTGCCGCTTGTCTGTATAATTAAATCGAGCGCACGTTTTATCTTAAACGTGCGCACGTTTTAATATATCGTGCGCACGTTTTACTATCTTGTGCGCACGTTTTTTTTTTTTTTTCTCCGTGGCACCTTAGGGTCTCCGTAGTTTCTTTCTGACTGGTCACATCTATTTCTGATGTTCCTTGTTGGACCAGGTAATCATTGTGCTGGACTGTCTCCTGGACCTGGTGTGGGCATTGATTGGGGGGGGGGGACTTAGCACAGGGAAGTTCTTGGTTAGTGTGAGGGGTTGTTGTCATGATAGGAAGATGAAATCAGATTTATAAAGCTATCAAACATTCTGGGCTTAAAGTCTTCACTCCAGGAGAAGAAGCTCTTCTTCCATAAATATAAGGAGAGTTCTACACAACTGGTTTTCAATTATAATCAAATAAAACCAAACAGGATGTCAATGAAACTGGGAAAGTTGACTGGACAGTTTAACCGATCAACCTTAAATGACGGAAGCTGATGAAGTCCTCACTCATACCGCTTTCACACTAAAATTAGCGGGTCAACACAAGTTTTTTCTACACAGGTTAACCTGCTAATAATTGGCAAGTGACTCCTTTACCGCTGCCAGCAGACCCGGGTCTAATAGGCAGCAGACAAGCTGCGTGGTTGTTTTTTCCTCTGGCGCATCAAGCTGATGTCATCACGTTGATGACATTATCACCGCGACGAAACAGGACAATGTAAATAATGGAAAGGAGCATAGACGCCGTGGACACAGTTTTCCGTACTTTGTATTTTTTTCCCTCTTTAAAAATGCACAAACTTGGTGCTGATGATACAAAGATGGATGGAATTTTTGGCTGAGATGGCAAAGAGTCACATAAGTTACAGACGGAGGGGACGGGCGCGTGGGCATGTAACGCCGACATCATCCGTAAATTAGCAGGTTGGCCCGGGTGTGATGTTCCCACTGGAGATGATCAGAGGCGAGCCGATAAAAACCTGTGTCACTTGCGGGGTCAGTCACCAAACTGCTGACAGGAGCCGATTGTTACCGGGTTTAAACGGGTTTTTTGGCCAGTCTGAAAGGGGTATTAGAATATTAGGGCCGATGGAAGGACCTGCAGTGGTTTTCAATGTGTGGGGTGGGCCTCTCCTGGGGTCATCAGAGGACTTCATGGGGGCATGAGAAACCAAAGAGTCAGTCTGTTCTGCTCATTCTGGTCCTGCTGGTCTGTACTGAACTCTTCTTCCTGAGGAAACCCCAAACAGAGTAAAGAGGAAGTCAGCATATAACCGAGACTATTTAAAGAAAAGAAAACTGCCCCAGTCTTTCATCTGGGAGTTTCTCAATGTGATGGCAAGAGCTTTAAGAGAATAATGTTTGATTATTTATTTTTGAAATAAAATTAGGGAAACTATGTCAAAAACCTTTAGACAAGACAAAAATGTAGTTCATTAAGAGTCTTGAAAAAAATGTTTTATTTTAGAAGACAGTGACGTGGATAATGTGGAGAGTAAGAGATGGCTTAAGAAATTATGACTAACACTACACCAGGTTAAAGGATCCAAATGCAGGACACGAGACAAAATGCAGTTCCAAAAGGCTTGGTACAGGTCAGGGTCGGAACACAGAAGATCAGTCAGACAGGCAGACGTATCAAAAAATGCTGAGGCAAAAAGGCAAGGTCAAAAAGACAACGCAGGATCAGATCAAATGTGGAACAAGACTAGAAAGAATGCTGGAACTGTCATGAACAACAGGCACAGAACACTCTAAAGAAGACGACCAGAGTCCGAGAGGCAAAAACAGGGTCTTCATTACAGTCCAGGTTAGATACACAAAGGTGGCAGTCAGGCAAAGCAGGGTTCGGTACACAAAGGTGGTAGTCAGACTAGGCAGAGTTCGATACACAAAAAGGCAAGCAAAAACCAGGCAGAGGTATTTAAAAAAGCACAAGACAAAAGATGAGGTCCAAACAAAGGAGGTCGTGATCAGAACTATGACTATGAAATAAACGCTAGAGAGTGACATGAATGTGCAGCAATCCAGCAACAAGACAAGGGAAGACATGAGGGTTAAATATATGAGGTAACTGGGGGTGATGAGCAGCTGAGGAAGCACAATCAGAGAGCAGAGAGCAGGTTTGACAATGCTGGACAGGAAGCAAAATCTGAGAGAACAAAGAGAGATGGGTGAATTTTGAAAATATAACAGGAAACATGATGACAAGACAAAAAACAAGAACAAAACGGGGAACTTAACTAAACTCAAGGCAGGATCATGACAGGAATGTGGTCTAATAAAGTTGTTTCCTGAACTACAAGTGTTGCTGGAGCTCTTATGATCTCTCCAAGACTTTTTCTCTCAAGCACCTTGGAAGTTGGTGAAGTTGTGCTAGAACTTCTGACCTTTGCTGTAAGGAATAACAAAATTACAAAAAACAAAACCTTACATCTTGGTGAAAAGGGACATAAAGCACCTGAACAAACAAGCTTTTATTGTGACTTATCACATATTGAGTGGTGCAAGATCTACCTGTTTGAAAATGTGGAGTCAGCTTGGCAGTTCTTCTATAATGAATTTTTTTAAATTAATAAACAAATACATTTAGGGTAAAAGAATGAAACAGTCCCTGGTTCACTCATAAGATTAGTGATCTAATTAAAGACAGGGATGCTATATATATGCTATATGCTATATATATATATATATATATATATATATATATATATATATACATATATTATATATAGTTTTAAAACCAATGAAATACTCACAGTTTGGAAATCGGCATTTGTGCTTCAACTTTTAAAGAATGGCAATCCCTCAGAGGTCAGCAATTACAGCCCGATTTCTAAACTATGTGTCCTGGCGAAAATATTTGAAAAAATTGTCAGTGAGCAATTAAAACTACATATAGTTTTAGATACTAATGGTATTTTAACAAATGCTCAATCTGGTTTTAGAAAACAGCACAGTACTGTTACTGCTACTCTAAAAGTTTCAAACTATTTTATTCAGGTTTTAGATTGTAAAAAATATTTTGTTGCACAATTTATTGATTTATCCAAGGCCTTTGACATGGTTGATCCCAAACTTTTAATTGATACACTGCTCAGGATTGGGATCCCAAGCCAAGCTTACACTTGGTTTGCAGATTATCTATCAAATAGAACACAGTGTGTCCAAATGGCTGGCTCCTTCTCCGGTTTCCTGAACATCTCAAAAGGAGTACCTCAAGGTTCAGAACTGGGACCAATTTTATTTACTATTTATATAAATAATTTGTGCGTCAATCTGTCAAATGCATTTTATCATTTTTACGCTGATGATACAGTCATTTACTGCTGCTCTTCCCCACTTTCACAGGCTTTAGAATTTTTACAACTGCTTTTAATACTGTTCAGGCTCGTCTTCAATCTCTGAAACTGGTTTTAAATGCAGAGTAAACTAAATTCATGGTATTTTTACACAAACATGAATTAACTGAGCCTGTCAATGCCATTACAACTCTGAATGGCAAGCTCTCATTCCAGGATCACTGTTAAGATATGACCCAATTGGTTTTAATGTTGGACCCAAAAGCTTCAAGGATGAGGCAGGTAAAAGTTGACAGTGATTTTCTTGCTTTCACACAATCCAAGGTGAGTACAGTGATCCAGTGAGTACAGGTGACAATGGTGGTGAGGGCTCGAGGAGAATCACTGCGGAGAGAGGGAGCAGGTAAGTTCTTCAGCTTGCAAAGAGGTATCAGTCACACAAGCACAAGAGAGCGAAAAACTCAGAAGAGAAGGCACAAAAGGATTAGTGTCTGAACGACTCAAAAATAGCAATCTTAGAAGTACAAAGCGGCCTGAACAAACCACAGGAGGAGAGGAAATTCACCGGCGAGGCAGAGAAGTCCACGAGCCAGTTATACAGTGAGCGGTGATTGTGAACAGGAACCAGGTGTGCAGCTGCAGCAGAGTGTCCTCAGGGAGACCACGCCCACACTCCGAGCAGCAGAGAGCAGGAAAGCGGGGGGGGGGGGGGGGGGGGGGCAGGGCAGAGAGGAGACTCCTCACACTCACATTGCCAATCTGGTCCATAAATTGAAGGTAAAACTTGGATTTTTCTACCGGAATAAATCCTGTTTTTCCCTCAGTGCTTAGAAATATCTTGTCTCTGAAACAATTTTGTCATTGATTGATTATGGTGATGTTTTGTACATGAGTGCCTCAACCAAATGTCCCCAGACTCTGGACACTGTTTATTACTGTGCACTGCATTTTGTTACTGGTTGCGGACGTCTCACTCGTCATTGTGATCTCTATGCCAAAGCTGGGTGGCCCCCCTTGAGCTCCTGAAGGTATACCCACTGGATGCTGTTGATTTATAAGTCTCTTCTGGGATTACTACCGTCCTATCTATGTTCACTACTACAGAAGTCGAGGAGCACCTATGCCTTCCGCTCTTGTGCAGTCTATCACTTAAATGTGCCCAGAGTCCGAACTGACTTTGGAAAAAGAGATTTTACTTATGCTGCCCCCACAGCCTGGAACACCATACAGACTGAACCGAAAATGGCTGAACTGGTTTCACTCAAAGCTTGTCGTTCCATTTTGTTCACCAGGTAGCGAGACTCCTATAAACAATGCCTGTGTTTTAAACTGTAACTGTCCTCAAAAATTATTTCTATACCATTGTCAAACTGTTTTTTTGATATATTTATTGGTTGTAATTTATTGCCTAAACCTTTTTTTATTTTGTATTGATATTTGGCGTGTGCTGCTGACCTCTTGGCCAGGTCGCCCTTGTAAATGAGATCCTGATCTCAATGGGATTTATCTGGTTAAATAAAGGTTAAATAAATGTAAAAAATAATGGTTAATTTCACCTAAACATGAGGAAATTATTTGGGACAAGCACTTGAAATCGAGACTGTCCTTAAGTTTTCAGGCTGTCTGGTCGGTTTCCATGCATCTGGACTCAGATATTGCCATGGTATGATGCAGCAGAATTTTAATATACCATAATATATACTTTTGAAATCTATTGTATTGAACTCTGCTCCAACTTTAAAAACCTGGCTCAGCAGCAGATTTCTCAAGTTATTTCTTGAGCATGCTGTTCCGCTACATGAGACTGCAGCATCTCAGCCTTTTCCTTCCACAGATTGGGCTGTTTCATAGGCTTTAGACTTTTAATGTCATCAACTGCAAATATGACATGAAGGATTAGTCAGTAAAGTAGAGTCAAACCTTGTCAGCACAGAGCTATCAGGTTTGCAATTCATAGCAAACTGTCATTGTGCATCATCAGCTGCCTTATTAGGACCCACTTGGGAAAATTCTGATTACTAACCAAAAGTTTTTTGCAGTAAAATAATGCTTGGTATATCCAAGGTTATGTGGTTGATAACAAAATGAGCTTCCAAAACACCCAGCTAAAACATTTTTTGCATTGCTAGACAATAAAGTGTATGTTATGAATAATGGGTAACACAGGACAGGACAAATGTACATCATTACATCATGTACTCCAAGAACAAAAGTTTTTACACCCTATGACCTATTTTAGAAAATACATTTGCTGACATGCATACATGTTACCATAGTTTTTAAATGATTGCAAATCAATTAAAAGATGCCTCCTAAACAGAGTTCACCAGCAGGTGGACTTCACTTTAACCCTAGCAGTCCGTGGTGTAATTGTATCATCACTGCATTTACAGTGATGATGATTTATAAAAATAAGATTATTTTACTCAAATGTGACTGAGACCTTTATCTAACTAAACTACAGAGGGTAACATGACTTTTTTTCTTTAATTACATGTGTTCAGAAGTGTAATTTATTGTATTTTAATAAGAAATCTAAATACTGTTTGCATTGTTTAAAGTTACTGCATGGGGCTTTTAATACAAACTGAACACAATCTGAATCCTTTTCATATCATGAGCCCCCTACTGTTCCGGTGGGCCGATAGAGATGATTATTAAGAAATGCTACCCTTGCTTTCCTATAATAAAGAGTTTTAGTTTATTTTGCCTCTTACAAGCATTAAATTATGTTTGAGAGAGAGAGAGTGCTGGGGCGATTGACACTTGGTGTCTCTATTACTCGCAGGATAAGTGACAAAAACATGAATCACACGTTTTTGCGCTGTTTGTATTAAGATATCTGATGAAATTAGTTTATTAACACTACACCAACATCTTAAATGAGATTTATCTGACAGAAATAACAGTTTTCAGGACAAGAAAAGTCATATGTTTTTTTTTTCTTTAATTTAGGGTATTGCAACATTGAAGAAAATTAATGATGAAGGCGACTTTTAACAGCTGCTCTCTATTAAAAAACCAGACAAATAATTTACAGTGAAGGTTCATAAAGACGTGTTCCTGAGCTTTTTATAAATAACATATCGCTGATGATCCACTGCTGTCCATCTCATCCGTGCACATTTGCGCACTCCCGTGTGTTTCTATGAGACAGTGTCAGCCAGTGAACAGTCTGCTCCTGTCTGATCTGCTCTCAGACAAACCAAAAAACATCAGAACAGATGATCAAACAAAGTCTTAGCCTCTTTTTTCACCTGTCCGCGCGCTGTGACTCACTTCGGCTTACGGCTTTGTGCCCTAATTTCTCTTCTGCAACGATCTCTCATCTGTAAAGAGGGGCTGCCCTTGGGATCACAAGAAATAAAATATACCCATAATTACTTTAATAATGGCTCACTTAATGTGACATCAGATGTGACAACATCAGGTTCTGTGTTAAGGGAACTTCTCCAACATTGCGTAGCATAGTTTTGGTTTCTTCGTATTATTTAGCCCCTCTTCACGTCTGCCTTTAAAACTCTTTCACCACCACAGAAGCACTTTGGTTAATCAGATGTGCGCTAATCAAACTCACAACTTAGAAAATCATCCTTAATCTGCAGAAATAAAATGATCTGTCTCGCTCCGTGACCTCCGTGACCCTCTGGTGTGAAGCCACTCAATGCAGACTCCACACAGAAAAGGGGAGAATAAGGAGAAGGATTCTTGGGCCCATGACAGGGGCATTGTAATTGTAAATTAGACACCCTAATTTACAATTACAATGCTGACATTGTACTTTTTGAGGGAGAGAAAAACCTCTTGGAAGAAACGTGCAGTACCGGAGTTCAACAGAGAGGCAGCAGCTGCCTGAAGTGGCCTGCAATACGGCCTACCTGAGCCTCCCCTAAAGAAGAAACGCATCAGCAGCCTGCACTCTGCAATTGTATCTGACTGCAGGCCACAAGACAAAGGCGTGTCGCAGAGAACAGTAGGCGTGTCGCAGAGTGATGTCACTTTAACTGACGTCACTCTGCGATACGCCTACTACATGCGCTTAAAGGGATATAACAGCTTCAGGACGGTCCAGCAGAACGTCAGTGTTTTTGCCTACCCATTCTTTGCTCTATAACAAGTGTATTCAAATGCGTACAAATACGGTTAAGGGTTAGGGTTAGGGTAAGGGGTTAGGGTTAGGGTAAGGGGTTAGGCTTAGGGTAAGGGTAAGGGTAAAGGGTTAGGGTAATGGTAAGGGTAAGGGTAAGGGTAAGGTAATACAACTGAGTGCAACAGCTGTTTGACGTTTGTTACATGAAATATGCTAACACTTACAGTCTGGAAACAATCCGCCATTGTTCATCACTGAAACTTTCCACATCTCGCGTGGTTCTACGTGATTTCCCATGAACTAGTGTCTCCCCATTAAGTAGCGTGTCGCAAAGTAGGCGTGTCGCAAAGTAGGCGTGTCGCAAAGTAGGTGTGTCACAGAGTGGCGTCACTCGAGCGACGTTACTCTGCAACACGCATACTGTCCTACTCTGCGACACGCCTCTGTATTGCGGCCTGCAGTTGGACCCCTCTCGCATTCTGCATCGGCCTGAGCCGCTCACATGAGAAGACTGATGTGAAAAATGGATATCAGGAAGTTTTTTTTACAAAAAAAGTACCATGACAGAAGGACAACACCAGGTGTGATGAAACGTGTGATGGTTCAGGTTTGTAAATCTTATTTGAAAAGTGTCTGACATTACCACACCCGCCGATAGGGGGGGACAAATGGGTCTGTTGTCCCGGGCCCAGAGTGGGTGGGGGGGGGCGGGCGATCTGGGCGGTGATGGGGCCCGCTGAGCCAGAGCAGAGGAACAGACCTTGATACCAGTGAGAGAGAGAGAGAGAGAGAAGAGACATGGTGAAGCGGGAGGCCCCTGAAGGGGATGGGACAGAGCCAGGCCACCGGTGAGAGTGGAGGGGGGAGAGTCACGGTGAAGTGGGAGGGGCCCTAATTTTAGTGATCCTGCATCATGGCCAACAAAAATGATCGTCTCTGACGGAGTCGAGGGGAGAGAGCAAGAGCAGAGGAACAGGAGAGGAACTGTGAAGGAAGAGATGTGAGGAGAGGAGGAGATAGGTAGAGCAGAGGAACGAGGGGGGTGATCTCAGATTGTCTTGTCCCGGGCCCAGCCAAGACTGTCATGGAAATAAAGTGAATACATATATATATGTATAAATGAATTTGAGGGGATATATATGTACATATATGTGTATATATATATATATATATATATATATATATATATATATATATATATATATATATATATATATATATATATATATATATATATATATATATATATATATATATATATATATACATACATACACATATATGTACATATATATCCCCTCAAATTTATTCAAACCCTCCCATCAGAGAAGGAAAAAACAGCTGTCACTGAAATAAGTTAAAATTGACAAAAGAAATAATAAATAAATAATTAATGAAAATCATGACATTGCTTTTGAATTGTGGTTCAACAGAAATTTATAATATAGAAAGCCAACAGGCATGATGGGACCTGTATTCAAGCCCTTTTTATATTGGTAGAATAATGTACATACTGCTATTTTTATACTTATTTTTTAAACTTGTTTCTTTTTAATCAATGCTGTCCCCTTTGCTGCTGTAACAATGCAAATTTCCCCGTGTGGGACGAATAAAGGTTTGTTCTATTCTATTCTTTTCTACTCTATTCTATTCTAACCAACAATTTGTTGAATAACCCTTTAAGGCAATCACTGCAATCAAGTGCTTTCTGTAACTCTCAATCAGGCTTCTGCACATGTTGACAGGTATTTTGACCCACTGCTCATCAGCAAGGACCATAGGAGGCATATAACTCATCACCCCTCCCCCCTCTGGGAAAAGCTGATCACAACCTGGTTCACCTCCTGCCTGTTTACAAGCCCCTGTTTAACAGGCAACCAGCTGTGTCCCACACGGTGAAGAAGTGGTCTGACGAGGCTGAAGAGGCTCTGAGAGACTGCTTTGAAACTACAGTGTGGGAAATATTCAGTGACTCTCATGAGGAGGACATCGACAGTTTAACAGACACCATCACGGACTATATAAACTTCTGTGTGGAGAATACCGTACCCACCAGGACAGTACGGTATTTCTCTAACAACAAACCCTGGATCACTCCTGACATTAAGGCTCTTTTAAAGGAGAAGAAGAGGGCCTTCAGGTCAGGAAACAGAGAGGAGCTAAAGACTGTCCAGAAGGAGCTGAGGAGGACAATCAGGGAGGAGAAGGACAGATACAGGAACAAGATGGAGGAACAGCTGCAGGAGAGAAACACCAAGGGAGTCTGGGAAGGCCTAAAAACCATCTCGGGCCACCAGGGGTCCAACTCCCAGACAGCCGGGGACCAGAGGTGGGCAGATGAACTGAACACCTACTTCTGTAGGTTTGAGGAAGTGTCTGCCCCTCCCCCAGCTGTGACAGCCCTGCAGCAGCCCCCATCGCTCTCCCAGCACTCTGCCCAAGTCCTCCCCTCACCCCCCTCACCTCCCCCGCTACAGTACCCAGCTCATCACCACCAGCTCCCCCCCAGCCCCCCCTCACCACCCCCCCTCCAGTATCCAGCCCCACATCCACAGCCCAGGACACACAGCCCCCCTGCTCCACCCTATCCCTCACACCTCTCCAGGTGAGGAATCAGCTCAGGAGGATTAAGACCAGGAAGGCTGCAGAACCAGACGGCCTCAGTCCCAGACTGCTCAGGTCCTGCTCAGACCAGCTGAGTGGGATTGTTGGACATCTGTTCAACCTGAGCCTGAAACTGGGAAGGGTACCACGCCTCTGGAAGACATCCTGCGTGGTACCAGTGCCAAAGACCCTCCATCCCAAGGACCCTAGCTGCTACAGACCGGTGGCCCTCACATCCCACCTCATGAAGGCCCTGGAGCGGCTGGTCCTTGCCAACCTGCGCCCCCTGGTGAGCTCGTCCATGGACCCACTGCAGTTTGCGTACCAGACTGGCATCGGAGTGGACGACGCCATCATTTTCCTCCTCCATCGAGCTCTGTCCCACCTGGAGTCGCCTGGGAGCTCTGTTCGGGTCCTTTTCCTGGACCTCAGCAGTGCTTTCAACACCATCAGGCCGGCCATCCTGAGGGACAAGCTGGAGCTCTCTGGTGTGGACCAACACCTCACATGCTGGATTGTGGACTACCTCACCAACCGCCCACAGTATGTGAGGACCCGGGACTGTGTGTCAGAGACTGTCCTCTGTAGTATAGGGGCCCCCCAGGGAACGGTGCTGGCGCCGTTCCTCTCCACCATCCATACTGCGGACTTTTCCCACCTGTCACCCACCTGCCACCTCCAGAAGTTCTCTGATGACTCTGCCATCGTCGGCATCATCACAGACGGGGATGACCAGTCATATAGAGAACTCATCCAGGACTTTGTGGACTGGTGCCAGCAGAACCACCTGCACATCAACTCTGATAAGACCAAGGAGTTGGTTGTGGACTTCTGCAGGCGCCCCTACTCCCCCCCATCACCAGTGAACATTCAGGGAAGGGACATTGAGATGGTGACATCTTATAAGTACCTGGGTGTTCATCTAAACAATAAACTGGACTGGACTCATAACACTACGGCACTTTATAAAAGAGGACAGAGTAGACTCTATCTGCTGAGGAGACTGAGGTCGTTTGGGGTGCAGGGGGAACTCCTGAAGACCTTCTATGACTCTGTTGTGGCCTCTGCAGTCTTCTATGGAGTGGTCTGCTGGGGGAGCAGCATCACAGCAGCTGACAGGAAGAGACTGGATAAACTGATAAAGAAGGCCAGCTCAGTCCTGGGATGCCCTCTGGAACCGGTGGAGGGGGTGGTGGAGAGGAGGACTAGAGCCAAGCTGTCCTCCATGATGGACAAAGACTCCCACCCCCTCCAACACACACTCACTGCACTAAGGAGCTCCGTGAGTGACGGGATGCTCCACCCGAAGTGTGTGACGGAGAGGTATCGCAGGTCCTTCCTTCCTGCAGCTGTCAGACTTTATAACAAAAACCTCTCCAGTGTGCAATAAACCACATTTATATTTATATGTGATACCTAAAATGTTTCACTGCAAAATACCAAACATGTACATAGCCACCATATTTATATTATAATATCACAAATCTCATCCTGTAAAATATCAACATGTACATAACCATCTGTCAAACAACAAACATGTACATCAGGACTGTAAATATGCCACTGACTTTATAGTATATACTTTTTTACACTTTTTAAAACAAAAAAAACAAAAAAATTCTATTTTTTCATTACTGTATTTGATTTGTAATTACCTTATCTTTCGGTATTTCTCCTGTATCCTGCAGCTGCTGTATATTTTGGAATTTCCCCCTGTGGGACTAATAAAGGATATCTTATCTTATCTTATCTTAGTTTGTCCAGGACAGTTTTTTTTTTTTTTATTGTTCTTTTCAACCACAAGTCAAAAGCAATGTCGTATTTCACTAAATTATAATTTAGCCAATTTTTATTCATTATTGCTTTTTCAGTTTCTAGTTATCTTTGAGTGACTATTGGGAATTTTGCCTTTTCTTTAATAGAAGGGTATGAATACATACTGTATATATATATATATATCACTCATCTGGGCTATCTTCTTCAATCCTAAATCCGCTCCTGCTGCAGAGCGCTAACTTTTCACAGACAGCAAGTGGAGGCAGAGACGGCAGGATGCCTCAAACATCTGGGAGCAAGAACGAAGAGGAAAAAAGCTCTCGCCCAGTTCTTCCATAGGCAAGGTGGGTCTGTTAGTGGTTCATGTGATGGAAAGTTCTAGAACATTAGCCTGTTGTCTATTCCTAACGTTGTCCATAGTTTATGAACTAGGTCTCTGTTCTCCCTATATTAGCTCATATTTCTGAAGAAAACTTTGGACATTTCACTGTGTAGGCAAACGTTTAACAGGCTGCTATGCCCATAGTCAATCATTTCCCCCCCACAGACACACCAAGAGGAGCAGCAGCTGTCTGTCAGTCCCCCCCCTGCCCAAACTGAACAAGCCCAGGTACCCCCTGAGGAAGGAGGTGAGCAGCTGTGTGTTCAATTAATCGATCATTATGGAGAAAAAAAACACAATATATAAAATTGTTCTGAAATTTAAAAAAACAACAACTATGGTCTGTACTTATTTCTCAACGATTTTAATGATTTAAGAAGCATCAGATATCTGTGAAATAATGGGCTCTAATTTCCTGGCGCACCCCGCGCAGTGGTAATTTTGTCCGCCAAGCCAATTTGGCAATTTGGTAGACCGGCTGCGCCGGGATGGGTGTGACAGCGCACCAGGGGAGGTGTCGAAAGATTCAGCTTGGCGCAGTGACAATTTCATACCAAAAAAACATGGTCTATTCTCAGCGCAGGCGAGGCGCACCCTGTACAGTGGTAATTTGGCTGACAGGCACACAGTGCGCACATGTCACCAAAACCTCACAGGCAGGTATCCACAGTGTCAGGCACATTTCAATGCAATAAACAATCACAGCAACCACTATTTAATGTAACCGTCTGAACCAGCACATACATTTGTATCTATATTAATTGTCCCGTCACATCTGATGTCAGATCAGAGACGTTTGTCATAATGGAAACTCAACCTGACGGCAGCTGGAAGAGTGACGCAAACTAACGAGTTCACATCTCTTAGCCAACCACAAACAGCCACATCATCCGATACGGAGTATCCGGCTTCTCTCATCTCATGAAATTCAAAAGAAAAGAAAAAAGAGAGAGACGCTCGCTGAATAAATGTAAGTCACTCGGTGTCTTAAGGTTTTACCTGTGATTGCCCAAATTTCTCTGTTTTAATCTTTATTCTTAACGTGATCTAAAAAGATGGAGTACATTATTGCAAGGAGGATGAGGAGGAGATATTGGGGGGGGGGATTTCACCAAAGGTTTTGCTATTTGGCAATGACAGAGCAGGAATGCAGGTGGATCACAAGCATGATGAATGGATTAGCCTGCTGCTGTGTTGAAATGTAATTATCACTTAATTTGTACTCCTCTTTATGGCAAAGGAACAGATTACATCTGTCCCGCGTGGTGGTCCACACGTTGACGCGCATCATGGCCTCCGATGCGCGGCCCGGTGGCCCCTGCGCTCTCCCAGTTGCTGGTAAAGTGACAGCGGCTCTGACCTTCTTTGCCACCGAGGTGAAATTGTCACTGCGCCTCGCTCACGGCGCATTTAAAGGCGAGGAGAGGCGTTCATTTGATTGGTGAAGATTACATTCAGCTGTGTTAAACCCACTCACGCCTTCTCTCCTCCCTCTCTGCTACTTGCACCGGTGGGAAGGACGGAGGCGTGGGTGCGCCTCCCTGTGCCAGACTGCCATGCACAAAACTTGCAAAATGCCCTGGACACATCCTGTTGGCACGGCGGAGGCGCGTCACGGGGCAGGTGCGCTGTGCCTGTGCCTGGTCTACGAAATTAGAGCCCATAATGTTTGGTCAGTAGTTTGGGACTCTGCTCTGCAGCAGGAACAGAGAACATGGGTAGTTCATCCAGACTGGGTGACTGCTCCAACCCAATCAGAGACATGTTTACATTTTCTGGAAATCAGAAGATTAAAGGTAGGGTCTGCAGGATTTTCCTTAAAAATAAAATATCAACTTTTTCAGAAGAAATCCTACTCAATCGTCTGCTATGGGTCTCTATTGATGTGTGTCTTTTGGTGTCTTAGTTTGTTTACCCCACCCCCCTCCTTAGTCTGTATTTGGATGTTTTGGTTGTCTCAGGATGCTTTTGGGCGGAGAGTAGGCTGGGATACCCCAGCCAATCACAGCGCGCCAAGTGCGCAAGTGACTTTGTTTGTTATAAAATGCACTAACAGAACGCTACGCAGACCGGTGTTCTGTTAGGCTTCCCCGTCAAAAAAAGCTACCCTCACCCCAACCCTTACCGTAAACCTAACAGAGAGAGAGTGAAGATGTAGGGTGCATGCGCAGAACTACCGCCACATGCATGTGCATGCGCAGTAGCGCTAGGTAGCTCATCTCAACGGGGAGCGTGTTGCCACAGAACACCGGCAAAGATGGCAGACACTATGTTATAAAAAAGTTGTTTTTTAACCCTGCAACCAGATCAGACACTGGTCATATGCATCGTGTGTGCTCAGAATAAGAACTCGTGTGTGCTTAAGAATAAGAACTCATCATGTGTTTGCTCAAGTATAGGAACTCATTGATGGAGTTGAATAACTGCATAGTGGTCATATGCATGGCGTGTCATTGCTTAATTGGCTTATTGCATATTAGTCATATGCACTATGTATATGTGTGTGCTCAGGACGCCATCAATAGACCATTCATGTGTTTTCATTGTTTAGAAAGCAAGTAATGCAATTTCACTCTGGTCATTAGTCAACGTGTCAGAACAAGGGGGAGTACGGAGGACTGTAACACATCATTGTCTATCACACTGTATATATGTCTTGTGTTTTCTGAAATAAACTGAGAGAAAGGACTGACTCTACTACGCACTGGTTTGCTGTGTCTTCCTTCTCTCCCCTTGATCAAGGATGCAGGCTGGGCCTGCACTGAATATGTGGGCTTGGCCCACACCGAAGAGGCGGAGGCGTGTTCTCCATCTGCTGCCGGAGAGGGTGGGTCCCCGCATCAGGTAGCGAGGAGTTCTGGGGGAGGGGCTTGGTTTGAATGTTGTGTTTACAAACAGTAACAAAAAATCCTGCAGACTGTACCTTTAAATAGCCACAACCACATAGCCTCATATATGTAATTTTTCACCATAAATCTCATGGCATAACCTGTGAGCCTACAGTTTTGGAGATAAATTAAACCAGCATGTGGGGCTACATGTTCAAATTACAATATATCATAAAAGGCAATTGGCCATTTTGTTTTTGATGGTGTTTTCAACACAGATTATAATTGCATTCCATTTTAATGGAAGGGGTTATTTTGTATTTAAGTTTGGCAATTGGTAAACATGAAATTCTCTGGTAATTATTCTGAAGAGAATTTCATGTTCAAGTATTTAAAGAAAGGGATGGAATATAGAGTATTAGTCTTGCAGCAAATAATTGAATCTAAATGAATTTCATTGTATTTTCAGTGCTTCCCCTACCAAGTAACTGTCATGTTGTTCTTTTCACAAATATAGGAATGATAGTCAAAAATGTAATTAAAACGCTTTTTCTTGTAAAACATTATCAAAATATTCCACCGGCCTTATGGCCGGCTATGGGGGACCCAGTGAGATTTCTTTTCATGGGACCCGAAATCACTGGCGACACCCTTGGGCTGAAGGATGGGGAGATGTCAGCTGTCTGCATCTGAGATGTTAACGTTCATATGTTAATGATTGTTAAAGTTTTATTTGTTTAGAAAAATAAGTTGTATCTGATGATAGCTCTTGTTTTGCCTCAAGGAGTGAATACATGCTATAAAGCAATGTAAAATGTAGTTTCTACTTGGGTGTGTGTGTGGGGGGGTCCTTCAGGGTAGATCAAAAACATGCAGGGGGTCCGGACCCCAAAGCAGTTGAGAACCACTGAAGTATACCACCATAACTTGCTAGCTTTACACCGACTATTCTTGGTTGGTCTGGGCAATGTAAGTCAGAATATCTAAAGTCTGAGGATAAAGGCGACATATCATGCAGAAACAAGATTTAATACTTAGAAATAATGTTGTTTAGTGAATTGCCGACTCTAAACCTCCAGAAAGTCCCACAACATGAGATCTGCTCCTGTCCCCGATATCCGGGAGCGAGACTTCCACCCCTGAAAACGTCTCATTGCGAGATCTTTGCGAGATCTTTGCGAGATTTCCTGCAACCTGACGTCAGGTATTTTCAGTCTCTTCTCACTGGATGAGCCTGAGAAAGCAGCTCCTCCCTGCAGCTCCTCCCCGGTAATGCCTGAAGCACCGAGCTGCAGCTAGGACACGCCCACCAAGCTCAGCCCTTTATATTCTCTCCAGGACCGGCAATGTCAGGAGCAGTTTCAGTGTTTGTTTTCTGTTGTTTCCCTGAGCTATATACTTGAGAGAAGACATGTCTGGGAAGGGTCTTCATCTGTGTTTTTTTGGTTGTGGATCAAAATCACAACTATCTTCACTTCCAAAGAATGAAGACACCAGAAAGCAGTGGACAGCCCTTGTTTCCTCGGATCAGCCGCTGTCTCAGCTGTTTCTGTGTGCTCATCATTTTACCCCAGAGGGCAGTTTGATGCAGGATTTGCATCTCAACTGCTGCTCAAACAAGGAGCAGTTCCCTCCATAAAGACTGTCCACAGAGACCCAGAACCACAAGCGGTAAGTAATGTAATCAGAGGAAGTACTGTAAATAAGGCCATGATGTAATGTCGAGCTAATGCCAAGCTAGTTAGCGTTAGCGTTAGCGTCAGCTGTGTTGTGTAAATTCAGACCTGTGGGGCTCTTTTACGACCACACAGTTGCTCGAAAAGCAGAACTCACAAACGGCGCTTCATCCTTTGTTACTTAAGTATCTATCTTTTAATTATTATGATGAACATGTCTTTGAAAAGGTCTGCACACCCCTCTTAGCTGCTGAGAGTAATGGGAAGCCATTGTTAGCAGTTTGACTCACTGTTGTGTGTAATCACATAACTAATGTGGGGTTTTTTCTACTTAAAAACTCCTCTGTATTCATGGAGATGTGCGTGATCGATCGGCGAATCTCATAAGTAGTCATTTTAATCATGTAATAAAGGCCAAACAAAATTTTACAGTTAACTGCAAAGTCAATACAACGATCCCCGCACAGCCGGGGCTAGTAAACAAGTCACTTCCGTATGTCACCCCTCCGCTCGGCCTCGGCAACCCCTCCGCTCCGCCTCCGGCTCAGCCCTCACAGAACTGGCCAATCAGAGGACGGAGCACACGTGAGGTCTCGGTTCTCACGTGTACTCTGTCTGAATCAGAGCGTTTTGAGGGAGAGCCTGAAAAGCGGCTAGAGAGAGGCTTTTGTAAACGCAATTGTGGGGCGAAGAAGGAGCTTTATGACCTGCAAATCATACAGAAGTACTCCAAATGCATCCTAGATTGGCATAATGACAAGGAAAACAGCATATGTTACCTTTAACTACACTAACTTTGAAAATATCTGTTAACACAACTCACAGCTTTCTGACATGGGTTTTTCTGCTCCGTCGGTACTCCCGCATTGGCCTGTGTGAAGTGGGTTGCACTGACCACACTACTGCCATTGCCTTGTTCATTGATTGTGCCTGCCTGAAGATCCTTTGTTGATGCTGAAGAACAGGAAAAAACGATACCAATCCATAAAATGCAATGATGATTGCTTGCTAAATAACAAATGTGTCAGGCTTACCATCATGTCCACAACGGTTCTGAAGTCCAGTGGTACCGTCCTTCGCCGCTGACTGCAGTAAGCAGTATGGTTGGGCCAATCGGACGGTAGGGGCGCTTGATAGCAATGATTTCGTAATGTGAGGGTGGCGCAAATCCTCGACCACAAACCCCCCAGTGTTTAGAAGTATAAATCAAGCGTACCTCTACTTTGCAAGCCAATCAAAGCAAAGGTGCCTGACATTTTGATTTTAGATGAATAGTTGCACGCATTTCCTCACTGGAGAGACAACTTTTGAGAAAGGTTAATGTTAAAGAAACCAAAAAGTCCTCCTTCAAATTAATTAAATAGCTGCAAACTCAAGGCTTGTTGAAACGCCAACTAAAATGCAAGAACTGCGGTCGCAAGATGATGATGGTCTCTTCCCAATGCAAGGACAATTACATCTGGTTAGTAATGTTATAAATTCGTGTAACTTCACGGTTGGTTTCCTGATGCTGTGCTGTGAGATAAAGTAGATGTGTGTCGTGGTATTTTGTTCCAACCACACACATTATCAAAATGTACCTTACGCTGCGTCGGGAAGGCCGGGTGAAGGGGCTGTTGTTGTTTGAGTTTGGAGTTTGGCACGGCAGTGGAGCATCGGATCAGCTGATCACCGCATGCCACCCAGCTCATAGATGCCGAGGTATGAGTAGCGCTGCACTATATAGTGAATGAAATTAACCGCTGCGAATTCAAACAACACTACATAATGGCGAACACACTATATAGTGCACTATATCCGTGATAGGGAACAGTTTCGAACACAGCTACTGATTAACCAGGAAGTACGTAAACGGCATTGGTAGTAACCATGGAAACTGGAAGCGAGGTTGAAGGAGACTTGCAACCTCAGAAACGGAAGATTAAAATGACTGAAAAAGCACCTGTTGATAAATTGTTAAGGTTGCAAACTGAACGAAAGGCTAAGCTGAACAAAGCAGCCAAGAAAAAAGGTTCAATGTCAGATCTCATCACAAAGGGTGATAAAACAATGGTTCATGATACTTTGAATGAATTAAGGATGGTGTGTGATGATGCAAAATTAGTGCATGGGCAGCTGTTGGGTTTAATGCCATGTGATGAACAAGAAAAGCATGAGGTATGGTTTAAAGCAAAATTGCTGTCTTTAAATGAATGTATTTATGTTGCAGAAATGTGGGTTTCAAACTCTGAAGGTTATTCACAAGGAAATGATGGTGTTGCAAATAATGAAGGTAATCCAAGTTAAAAATAGGTTGTTGGTATCAATCAGTTTGGTGATGTCACAAACAATGAAAACAACGCACAAACTAATGGGGCTGTTGTAGATGACATTAACCCAAATGACAGCATGACAGCTAATGTGGGAAGCAAATGCTCAAGTAAGGGAAGTGGAAGATCAAGCACCGCCTCTGCACTCAAAAGAGCTGAAGCAGATAAAGCTGCTCTCATTGCCCGTGCTACAGCTTTGAAGGAAAGGCACGCATTGGAGGAGCAGGAGCAACAATTGTGGAGGAAATGAGAACAGTTTGACCTGGAAGCAGAAATGGCTGCCACCAGTGCTAGGTTGGCAGTACTGCAATCCTCTGCGTTGTATTCTTTCAGTTCAGGATCAAAAAATGGAATGAGCCCTTATCTGGAAAAGGAAAAAAGGGTCTGTGTCCATCTTAAATCCTATGGCAAATGAATATCAGCCTGAATGGCGGAAATCAAGTCAACAACAATGTTCAACAAATCCAAATAAATCACTGGATGTTTTACCAAAGGAACATGGCCCATGTCTTGAAACAGCTTTTGAACATCAGTACAATATGTATGACCACCAGGAAATCAGAGAAAATTCACACCAACTTAAAGGTATATTTCCTGTAACCCAGAGGAGATGGCTTCAGAATGTAAATCATTGTTTAGGAAACATATGGATAGTGATGGTGGCAGGGTATAGTCTCTAATAACGTATTCATGGTTATGAATACGTTATTCCTACAGGTGATTACTTACCTCCCCCTCTGTCTGCATAAAAGCATACCTTGTGGTACCCTTGTGAGCATCAGCTGATCAGCACTGTACTGCAGAAAGTCTTATGTTACTACAAAAATGGCAAGAAAAAGGCAATTAACAATGGAAGAGAGACAGACCATCATAACACTTAAAAATGTAGGTCTTTTTTACAGACAAATTGCAAAGAAAGTCAAGGTGTCTGTGAGTACAGTTTTCTTCACCATCAAAAGCCACTCTGACAGGAAGAGGTTTGGCAGACCCAAAGCCACAACTAAATCAGAGGACAAGTTTCTGAGAGTTAACAGTTTGCGTGACAGGCGGCTCACAGGACAACAGCTTCAAGCACAGCTTAATAGTGGTCGTAGTAAGCAAGTCTCAGTTTCAACTGTGAAGAGAAGACTTCGAGCTGCAGGTTTAACAGGACAAGTTCCAGCAAGAAAGCCATTGCTAAGATGTCAGAATAAGACAGAGAGGCTTGCCTGGGCCATGAAACACCACCATTGGACTACTGAAGACTGGAAGAAGGTATTATGGACTGATGAATCAAAATTTGAAGTCTTCGGTTCATCATGCAGGATCTTTGTACGATGATGAGTAGGTGAGAGGATGGTTCCACAGTGTGTTGGAGGAGGAAGTGTGATGGACTGGGGCTGTTTTCCTGGATCCAGGGTTGGTGACTTGTACAGAGTGAGAGGCACCCTGAACCAAAACGGCTACCACAGCATTCTGCAGCACCATGCAGTACCCTCTGGTATGTGCCTAATTGGTCAGGGGTTCATCCTACAGCAAGATAATGACCCAAAGCATAAGTCCAAGCTATGCCAGAACTACCTCAGGAAAAAAGAACAAGATGGTAAGCTTGAAAACATGGAGTGGCAGCACAGTCTCCAGACTTGAACCCTATCGAGCTGGTTTGGGATGAACTGGACAGAAGAGTAAAAGCAAAGCAACCTACAAGTGCCACACATTTATGGGAACTTCTGCAACAGACGTGGGAAGAACTTTGTGAAGCATATTTGATTTCTATTGTAGAAAGAATGCCTCAAGTGTGTTCAGCTGTTATATCTGCCAAAGGTGGCTACTGTGATGAGTCAAGAGTTTAGAATACATTTTAGCCTAAAAAACGATTTCATGATTTCTTTTTTTACTCCAATTGCTTATTTGTACTATGCTTTCATTTCAGAGTGCATGAGACATTAAACTGAATACTATTCAGTAAAAAACTGGAAAAACTGGGGTATTCTAAAACTTTTGACCGGTAGTGTAAACCACAGACTTCTAGTCAACAGTTGCGTTAATGGTGACTGTTGTGTCACTGTTGTTGAATGTTGACCAATGCCACAGCATTGAAAAGAGCCATTTTTAACTTATTCTTCTGCTGGTGAAGAGTTTTGTTAAGTTTATGTTTCCCCCTGCCATGTATCGTTGGGAGATGACCTCATAGTCAAAAAATAACATAAGCTGGACGCTAACAGAACTGCAGGCTGCTAGTGCAGTGTTCAAGGGCAAAATGTTTTAGTTTGTTCAAATAAACAGCTGTTCTTCACCAATATGCCGCCTATATTGTTACTTTCACTGTACTCTTATCCATTGCTACTTTTCAGTTGAGTGAAGGCTGTCTCTTTTTAGTTTTAGTGATAGTTTATGGACTTTGTACTATTCTCAAGTGTTTTTCACTTTAGTTGGATAGTCCTAAAACATGTCTACAAACATTTAGTAAATCATGCCTACTATAGTCTGCTGATAATTTATAGACTTTGTACAATTCTCAACTGTTTTTCACTTTAGTTAGATAGTCCTAACACATGCCTACAAACGCTTAGTGGATACTGCTAACTGACAGTCTGTTGATAAGTTATGTATAGATAAGTTGACAATCAACAGATTGTTACTGTAATGGTCTGGATGATATGTGGACAACACACTGTTGACTTTCAACTGAAAGACTGATCTTGAGTTGTTTATAGTCAGCTTAGAAAGATGCCAAAAATCTATGGATAGTTAGTTGAATATTAGTTGATAATGCATCACGCAGAAAGTGCAATGACAGTCAGAAGATACTTTATTTAAAATGTTGTAACTTGAGATGCTGTCATTAAATACTGGCAGTTAATTGAATATGTGTTGCTTGTTTGTTGAAAGAGTATTGTTGAATATCAACTGAAACACTGCTGATGTATACCTACATATCAACTAATGATGCAACTTCTACTTTACTGGCTGTTAGTTGAATCTATGTTACTTGTCTCTTGAAGAAGTTTTGTTGAATGTCAACTGACACACAGTTGAGACGCAACTGAATGTCTACTGATAGCTTGTAGAGATAGACTATCAAATTAAAGTGCTACCCTGACATCTGCCCAACTGGTAATGGTGGGACAACCAAACAAAGACAAACAGTTGCAGGTGTAGAAGTATGGCGAGGGGGTGGGGACAGTAGGGGAGGGGGGTAGGAGGAAAGGGATGAAAATGGGTTGGAAGCAGAGACTGCAGAAAGACTGGTGTCCACCTCTCCTTTGGACAGACCTCCTCCTAGTGGGTCTGGGGGTTGTCCAAGCTGGGTTGGAGACTGACTGGGGTTGACCCTGTTGGCCAGCCCCCTCCCTGAGAGGGTACCAGTCCCGTCTCACCTGGCAGTATACCTGAGGACGCTGAGCCTGAGGCCCCTGTCCTCCATGAATCCCCAGTTCCCCATGCAGTACACAGTTCTGTTCACTTTCTTTCCATACAAGGGAACTTTACTGCAAAGAGGAAATTTAAAAAGGGAAAACAATAAAAGTGAAGAATTAAATCAGGGGAGAGGGGAGGGTGGGTGCCGGGAGTCAAAGCAGAAGATGACCTTTTATTTGATTTGATTTTGATTTACTTATTCAATCATTCACTTTCTATGCCGACTATCCCTTTCGGGGTTGCGGGGGGGGGGGCTGGAGCCTATCCCAGCTGTCATTGGGCGAGAGGCGAGGTACACCCTGAACCGGTCGCCAGTCGATTGCAGGGCAACATATAGAGACAGACGACCATTCACGCTCATACTCATTCCTAAGGGCAATTTAGAGTAACCAATTAACGTAATGAGCATGTTTTTGGTCTGTGGGAGGAAGCCGGAGTGCCCGGAGAGAACCCATGCATGCACGGGAAGAAAATGCAAACTTCACACAGAAAGGCCCTGCCCGACCCAGGAATCGAACCGGCGACCTTCTTGCTGTGAGGCATGTGCACCACCTGCTGCGCCACAGTGCCGCCCGATTTACTTATTTATTTATTTATTCATTATTATTTTCGTATTTTTTCCTTTGGTTTTCCTCTTCCTCTCTGTTCTTTATAGGCATTCGCGTGTGTGTTTATTTATATGTAAATAAATGTAAGTATGTGTTTGCATAAGTATATCACCAAATATACACCTCTTCTCTTTCCTCTCAACCTCTCAGCGCAAGTTCAAGATACTCCTCAACTTCACTCTCCCCTCTTTTCCATTAAACTTAGCTTCCATGCTATGGTCACCTCCTCACACACACCCACACACACACACAGACCCCCCCCCCCCTCCTGCATAGAACTACTCTTATCTTGTGTCTCACCTTGACTTTTGTTTTGTCTTGTGCTGCATCACATAAAATAAAATACATAAAATAAAAAATAAGGGGTGACTTTATGGGTAAAAACTACCTCTCCTTCATTTCTAAAATACTCCAAAGAATATCAGTTTTATCAATAAAATATTCTGATTCCACTCTGTCACAGTTTAATTGATCCCCGTCTCTGAGTAAATTCCAACCTGAATCTCATTTTTAAACCCTGCAGAGATGATCTGTGACATCTTCTAATCCTCTGTATTCAAATGTTGATCCAAAATTCAAAAACACTGTCAAAACTTTCTCAAAACACGTCACGTTTGTTACGTTTCGGGATCTTTCTTCTGGCTGTACGTAGCTCACAGAGTGCTTCATTTACTGTATTTAATAATAATAATAACAATAATAATAATAATAATAATAATAATAATAATAATAATAAAACACTAATACCTTCAAACCAGAGCTGTGGTCCTGGTTAGACAAACTCAGCCATCAGGATTTAGAGAGCCCAGCAGCAAAATAAGAAATAATTCATGCTTAGTGTCTTTTTGTGCATCTAAGTTATTACATTTTTTATTAAATTAGTTCCATTTCTTTTACTTATTAAGGCAAGAAACATTTTGTAAGTAAGCTTCTGACCATGATGCTGTACTTAATAAAGAGTCCACTAAAAATAACAGTCCTCTGAGCTGGCACAGCACAGATGTGAAACTCACAGAGTGAAATTTGGTTTTCACAAGTTCAGCAGTGACTGTGACTGAAAGGGGAAGTGAAAGTCTAAAACAGAGACAGATGATGAGCAAAAACAAAACTCCTCTTCATTAACTTATGAAGAATGACCCCCCCCCCCCCCCCACACCCCCACACCCACATACACTCAAAACCACATCCTCGTCTGGTAGAAACAAGCTCCTCCCACTTCACATAAATCAGACTAGAGTTCCCGTTTATGAAAATTAGATGTAAATCAAGCAATAGATTTAGAAAAGCTTGGTCAGGTCCAGTAAAACTGAAATCAAGTCATTCGGTTTATGACGTGATGGTTCAGACACGTTCTACCACCAGTCAGAGGAACTGGAGCACCTGACAGGTGGAGGTGGTCCTCCAGATTTTCGAGAGAATCTGAGCAAAAAAAAAAAAAAGAAAACAATCAAACAAATCGAAAAAAAAATAAATAAAACACAACAGGACTACAGACCACAGTGTGTGGTGGACATGGTGCCCCCCTGCTCTGAAAGTGATCAAAACAATAAAAACTAGAAAAGCACTCAGAGAGGGCAGACCTTCACCAAGCAGCTTCAGTCCAGCCCTAACACACATGGTCTTGGATTGGCCCCCAGTCTATGGTTACCATGACAACGGAGTACTTTCTCTCTGTTGAAGTTTCACACAAAGGTGTTCTGGTCCTTGATTGGCCCTTTGGTCTTTGATGGATGGTGATCTGGATCAGTCCCAAAATCATTTCTTCCTTATCCCATTCCACACATTTCCTGAAAATTTCATCCAAATCTGTCCATAACTTTTCAAGTTATCTTGAACACAAACAGACAAACAGACAAACCAACGCCGGCAAAAACATAACCTGCTTGGCGGAGGTAATTAGAAATATGGGGAACAACAATATAATTTTAGGTGGGGATTTTAATCAAGTTAGGGATTTAATAATGGATAAAACTTATCAACCCTTTCAAACGAACACGGCAAGTGTTATGGCAATAGATTTGTTATCAGATGAGTTGGGTCTAGTTGATATATGGAGATTATTGCATCTTACGGAGCCCCTAAGGTGCCACGGAGAAAGAAAAATATAAATCGTGCGCACAAGATAGTAAAACGTGCGCACGTTTAAGATAAAACATGCACTCGATTTAATTATACAGACAGACAGCCGGGCTCATCAGTAGATGGCGGTAATGCCCCGTAATATTGTGGTCACCTGCCGGTAAAAACCAAGAGGAAGAAGAAGAAGAAGACAGCCGGGCTCGGTTGAAGCATACCAGTAACCAGCCAACGTTAGCTGTGTCTGTGAATGTAGGAGTGCAGGGTATGTACAGTCCCTTAGGCTATTTATCAGTACCTTAAATAAAAGCTGCACAACTTTCAAGACTCAAGCAAAGCTCGTGTCTTGCTGCCACCCGCTGAATAAGGTGGAGGGAGTTAGCCCCAAAGTTAGCTACAACTTCGCCTCTGTAGCAGCAAACAAGTCCCCCCTGTGCATCCCAGGTCAGGACACTGACTGAATCTGAGTACTCCTTCAGCCGGCTGAGCCTGTTGTCTTTTAGTATGCGCAGCAAAGTTCTCCAGCTTAGGATTATTCCATCTCTCATGGCAAGAGCAGCAAGAATGTTGAGGTGGAAGTAAAAGTTTCCTAGCTCACTTCTTCTCTCCATTGTGTGTGTCTGTAAACATCTGACGTCACTACGGGAAGCCATAGTGGACAAGGACAAGTCAAACGTGGTAAATAACTTTATTTCATGAATAAGTATTTCGTGCGCATGTTTTATTATATCATGCGCACAAATAAGTATTTCGTGCACACGTTTTACAATCTCGTGCGCACGATTTATATTTTTTTTTCTCCGTGGCACCTTAGGGGCTCCGCAGCATCCAAATGAAGAGGACTTTATTTTTTTTCAAATCCTCACTCAAGTTATTCTAGGATATAGATTACTTTGTTATCTCACAACATGGTCAGTCAGGTGCTGAACTCTACAATTGGGAATGTGATATGCCCAAAAATAGTGCAACCATTTTTGTATTTATTTAATTAAGACAGCTGGAAAAAAATGTTCTTTGTTTTGCAGGGTTAATATTACCCTTTAAAGTTAATTGATAGTCATATCATGGTATATTTCATGTATGTTGTGAAAAAACATAATAAATTTCAGCAGCATCCAGGTGGAACTTTTGTCACGGGAGCAGTGGCACCCCGGTTTGGTTTAGGTGAGGGCTTCCGCCCACACCTGAGACGCAGGGTGCATTCGAATAGTCCTTTTTTTGGTAAGGAACCTTCCTAACTGAAGAAATGACGCGGAGGCATTTCAGCGTTGTCCATAATATGGGCTGTTTGAATTCTCCAAAAGTTAAGGAATGGAGGGTCTTTTTTTTTTTTCCTGAACACAAATTATTAATTACAACAAATTAAATAAAAGTGCAACATATGTCATGAAATTATTGATACAAAATTGCACATCTATACAGATAACATAATGGGAAACAAAGATAACACACAATAATTGAGAATAAAAGGAAAGAGCTAAGAAAAGACAACTAAATGAGAAAAGTAAAACAAAAAAACAACAAAAAATAAAAATAAAATAAAATATAAATAAATAAACATCAGGGAAACATTTATTGGTTTTCAAGTTTCAGATATTTGTAGAATGAATGATGCAGTTCAATAGCGTTTTTTGTTTTTAACTTATAGTGTTGTAAAATAGGTGTAATTCATTTAAAAGTGATGTCCATTTGGTTTTGACTGTGCCCTTTTTGTTTTATGTATATGGTATTTTGCCAACATTATTAAAGTTTGAATCAGGAGGGAAAGGTCTCTCGGAATTATTGTGTTTTTCAAGTAGAAGATGATGTCACTCTCCTGGAGGCTGACCACATGACCTGTTCTGTTCTGGATAAGTTTCTGTATATAAGACCAGAGGTTTTTACTATAGGTGCAGAGATAGAACAGGTGGGTGATGGTTTCTGTTTCCACATGGCAGAAGTCACATTTGTGATCAATATCTAGTTTGAATCTTTCTAATGTTTTTTTGACCGGGTATATATGATGTAAGATTTTGAATGACACTTCTTTGACTTTATTGTAGATGCAAAGCCTCTCACCGACCAGCCATGCCCGGCTCCAGTCTATCTCTCTGTGAGTTCCAGTGTGAAGTAGTTGATGGTTTTTTTTAATTGGTTGGATAAGGTTTCTGATGTATTTATTGGTGCATGTTTTTTCCGTTATATTGATTTCTCCAATGTACCTCCGCCAAGGAGTTTATTTTTTTGCCGGAGTTGGTTTATCTGTTTGTCTTTTTGTGTTCAAGGTAACTTGAAAAGTTAAGGACGGATTTGGATGAAATTTTCAGGAAATGTGTGGAATGGGATACGGAAGCAATTATTAGATTTTGGGACTGATCCAGATCACCATCCGGATCCAGGACTACTTTAAAGGGTTCTTAACATTGCGAAGGTACCTAGACAATTTCCACGGAAATCGTGAGGGTGCATTTCCAGAATTCAACATCAAAGGTCCAAACATCAAAGGCCATCAAAGACCAAAGGGCCAATCAAAGACCAGAACACCTCTGTGTGAAACTTCAAGGGACAGAAAGTGCTCCGTTGTCATGGTAACCGTAGACTGGGGGATCATTTTCTAGTTTGTTTTGGATTTTCTTTACTTGATTATTGAATTGAGGGTTTTTTAAAAGTTGTAAGATTCCATTTGGGATTAACTTACAGACTTTGTTATATTCAATTTGTGAGATTGAAAGTTTATATGTTGCAGTGAAAATATTATATGGAAGTATTTCCCTCTGTGAATTGATGAGTTGGTTGACCCGCACTATCCTACTGTCAGACCAGGTTTTGAGAAACAGTGATTTATGCAATGTTTTTGATTGTTCCACAGGTAGCAGCTGGCTGGTGAGAAGCTGTGTTTGTAGATCAGCCCTCAGGAGAGCAACGCTTCTTTGTGGAAGTCTGACAATTTGATGGGTAGTTTTTCAGGTTTATAATTACATTTTAATAAAAATTCAGGTCCTCCAGTTTTGTTGAATATATATTTTGGGATTGTATTCCATATGTCTACCTTTTCTTTTACAAGCCGAGATAACCATTTAATTTTAAACACATTAACTGTCTCGAAGCTCAAGACTTCCAATCCACCATTTCCCTTCTGATTACAGAGAATGTCTTTTTTAAATAATGGGCTTTGTTCTTTCAGATGAAATTCAAAAGTATCTTATCTAGTTTTTTTACTTGTTTTGTTAGGCATATTCATTGAAAGAGAAATATATACTGATCTTGAAATACCTTCAGCTTTGGCTAATAGAACTCTTCAATAAATTGAGAGGTCACGCATCAACCACATATTGAATTTGGTAGTTATTTGTTTAATGATGGGATTAAAGTTTGAGTTAGACCATTCTTTTTGGTCACTATTGACAATTATTCCAAGGTAAGTGACTGTTTTCCTTACCTGAGTGCCATGTGTTTCAAGATCATCACACTTTTTGAGTGGTAACAGGACTGACTTACCTAGATTCATTCTTAACCCTGACACCTCTGGAAATTCTTTAATGCAGTCAATTACTATACTCACTGCTGTCTAATTATTAATGAAAATTGCTGTGTCATCAGCCAACTGTGATATTTTGAATTATCTGTTAAGGGCATTGATACCTTGGGAGTTGGACATTTTAATCTGAGTTGCCATTATTTGTGCTACAAGCAAGAAAATGTATGGGCTGATCAGACATCCCTGTTTTATTCCTCTTTCTATACAGAATCTTGGAGATGTTCCATGTGCCAATTTAACAGAACTGTTACAGCCATTATACAGTGTTTGAATTACCCTGATGAATCGATCTCCAAATCCACAGGTTTTAAGTGTTTTTAGCAAGAATTTATGATTGACTGTAACAAATGCTTAATAAAAATCAACAAATAAAACAAGAATGTCCTCAGCAATGTATTCATTATAATCAAACAGATCCTGAATCAACCTTACATTATCAATAAATGATCTGGCATAAATTCTGACTGTTCTTCATCAATTATGTCTGTCAGTCCCATCTTGAGTCTCTTTGCAAAGACTGAAGCAAAAATTTTGGCATTGTTATTTAACAAGGTAATCGGCCTCCAGTTGTTACACAGCATTATTATTTTCAACAATCAATGTAACCCATCAACCGTAGTCATCAGTCAGATGTTTAATGATTTTCCCTCTGAAGTTTCCCTTTAGTATAGCGACCCCTGCTGATCAATTACTACCACAAGAAGACCAGATATCTCTTCCTCATTGACTTCTCCAGAATGATATATCTGATTGTGAGGCACCAGTTTCCTGTAAAAAGTAAAAACTGCACATTTCCCTTGACAAAACAAAAAAAAAAGGTTTCCTTTTCAAATCATTTCTGATCCCCCTGACATTAATGGATAACAAAGATATGGACATTAGAAAGAAAGAAAAGAAACAAAAAGAAAAAAGAACAGAGGAAAAAAAAAAAAGAAAGAAAATGAGACTTTGGGCTCTAATTTCTTAGACCAGGCGCAGGCGCGCCACACCTCTGCCGTGCCTACGGGGTGTGTCCAGTGCATTTTGCAAGTTTCCTGCATGGCGCAGTCCGGTGCAGCAAGGTGCACCCACGCCTCCTTCCCTTCCACCAGCAAAAGTGGCATTGAGGGAGGAGAGAAGGCGTTAGGGGGTTTAACACAGCCGAGTCTTCACCAATCAAATGAACGCCTCTCCTCTACTTGAATGAGCTGTGGGCGAGGCGCAGTGACAGTTTCACCTCATCATGGACGACAACAGCAGCAGCAGCTCCAGGCGGCCAAACTTCTCCCAGGAGGAAACTGATGTGCTGGTCCGAGAGGTCCAAGCTCGAGTACCAGAATATATGCTAATGTGAACAGACCTCCATGGGCTGATGATGCAAAAACAGCCTGGGAGGACGTTACTAATATTGTCAATCAAGTTTGCCCACATATTCTGAGAACCGCTGCCCAATGTAAAAAACAGTTCAATGATGTAAGGAGAAGGGCCAAACAAAAGCTCTCAGGTCAAAGAAGACACACGGTGGCCACGGGGGACGGCCCCTCCACCAGCCTCACTTTGAGCTCAGCAGAAGAGAAGGTCAGAGCCGCTGTCAGCAACTGTCAGCAACTGGGAGAGCGCAGGGGCCACCGGGCTGCGCATTGGAGGCCACGATTATTACTGTGTAAATGTTTTTGGCAGGTATAGAGAAAAAAATATGCTTCACAGTCAGTGCTTTCAAAAATAAAAACGTTAGTTCATTTCCTAAATCATTTTTAAATTGGTGGACAGATAAACAATTAAATGTTATAATTTATAAAGCACTTTAAAGCATTGTTTTCTCCATAACCGCCTACAACGTGGATGAATATTAAACATCCAACTGCAGTACTTGTTTCCAATATTATTATAATATAGCCTATTAATTACCACATTTCCATCTATCTTAACTTATGAAGTAAATCATGCCAATAATAAGACAGAACAAAGGGGTCTCTAATAACGTTTATAAAAAACAATCAGTAAAAGGACAAATGAGGCATTTTACAATACTTCAAATATAATGACAAATTTTAACAATGTTCACAAAGATATATGTGAATGAAACAGGGAGAACAGTGCTTCTGAAACATTCTGGTGTATTACCAGACTTCAGGTTTTAAGTGGCCTGTCAAGATGTTAACATTTATAGATGCTCTCACTTAACCTCACAGCTGTGAGCAAAAAACACACACTGCATGACCAAAGGACAAAACACCTGTCACAGGTAAATCCTCTGATCATGGATTTTTAATGTTAACAGGTCAAACCAACACAAAACAACGCTGTGAGGTAAAGCAGGTGACAAAGACACTTCTTGCAGTTCATTTGCTGAACATTGAAGTTCGTCACGAAGAAGTCACAAGAAATCGTCATGGCATAAATGTGACACCAAGTGAAAGTGCGGTCGAATTCCGCAGTTCTCCTTTCCTTTCCTGTTATTCCCTCCTTTCCTTGACCCTGTGATGTTTTCCATTGGGGTTAAGGGAAAGTGGATAGGAAAGGACTTAGGGAGGAAGTTTTCAAACGCACCCACAATCTGGATGAAGAACTGAGTGCTCCATGTCTTCACTGCTGCTGAACTTTATCTGTGTTTTACAGGTTAGTAATCGGAAAAAATAACCAGTCGCGACCTGTTAGAGCCTTACTACGTGTGGACAAATGTTATGCCGGCTTAAGCATTCTTGTGAACTTTTAAAACTTTTGAAGACCGCTAGTCTCTTTAGCTGCATTCACACCAAACGCAACTTTGCAACCATAATCGCGTCGCCCACTGAAGTCATGTCGCATGTCCATAAATACCTCATTTTGGACACAGTCACCGTCATTCCATGACATCAGCTTGAGTTTCACCGCAATTATATCATATCATATAATAGGATGTATTAGCCGACATTATTCCAACTGTATCCTTTTCAATCACCTACCAGCCACAAAACACTGCAGCTGATGGCCCTGCAGCACCATTGTCTGTGAGTTCTGCGGTCCCGTCTAGGTGGATTGTTACTCTGTGAACCAGAATGAAAACAGACTGTCACGGGTACTGTCACACGCCCACACAACGCTGATTGGCTGTTGCTGCACAGCCACACGCGACATTGCCTGGAGAGTTCAAATTTTTCAACTCTGGCGACTAAGCGATGAGCAACGTCCGTCGCGTTGCGGGAGGGTTAGCCCCACCCCATCGCAGCTGTACATTGACTTTACATGGAGGGTGGTCGCCGAGGTCGCCGAGGTCGCTCAAGTCGCGTTCGGTGTGAAAGCAGCTTTAGGTGGCAGGAGCACATGCTGTGTCGCGGGTGTATGGGTTATTTTTCCTCCGTCAGGGCTTGCGGGCAGGTCGCTATGTTTCTATACTTTTTACAGATTATTTCTTGGGCTTTCACACATGTAATATCTTACAGCTGTAGCAAGATTAAAATCCTCCAAAGGACAAGAAGGCCTTCACCTTCCCCCTTCTACTCTCTCTAAGGCCTGGTTGTAACTCACTAGAGACAGGCGGAGCCATAAAGTCTCTCTTTATTTCCCGCCATCTACGACCAACAGACAACTTTGTTGATGCTAAAGATGTATTTATTGCCCTGAACTTCCTGGACTAAACAATGATTGGCCGAGACCTGATAAGGTGTTCGAACAGACTACGTTCCCTGAGTCTTAAATAATTCTGTTCTACTCCCAGAAGATTCTTCTGTGACACCTAAGATGACATTTGACCTCCTGGGTTGTTGGACCTCTTATCTGACCTTGTGTAGAAAACAGATGTTTTTCAGCCAACAGAAAACCACAACCTTATAAACTCTTTAACGAAACAATGGACACATCTAACAATGTGATCATTGAATCTGTCAAGAGAAATGCATTCTGATGATGTGACTTCTGTTTTTCTAACCTTACAAATGCCCAAGTTATGAATATAATGCATTAATCTTCTTAAAGCCTCTTCTGATGGACCAAGAGCGCTTCTCAGTGAAAGACTGAGGAGAGAACTTTATCCAGAAATGCATTTTGTTATCTCTGCATTATTGTCTGTTCTATTGATGAAATGTTTATTACACATTTTCTATATATTAAGTCTGATAGCATAGCATGTCAAAGACATACAAACTTATATATCTAAGTGTTGAACACATATGTTTTGTTTGTATGTTTAATAAGATTGAAACTGTTTTATTAATTCTTTCTTATTGTTTAAATACATTTGGTATCAAATTGCTGATTGTAAGATTTTCTGCTCAGTTGGAGTGTTCATATTGGGTGGTTATCAAAATACAACTTAATATTTTGGCCAAATGTAAGTTGTTACTCATCTAAGGCCCTCCTCCTGTGAGACCCTCCTTAGAAGTCAAAACCAGAGAGAAGCATTCCTCTCTCTCTTCATCTTTGACTTTTCATCCCTACACTTTGTTTTAACGTCTTCTTTGATGGTCTGATCCGTTTTTCTTTTTGTCAACATGGTTCTCCGATATCCTCTCCTATATCTTTTTCTAAATTCTGTCGAAGTAATGTAACACGCCCACCGGTTTTCTTGATAAGCCAGTAAGCTATAAGTCTACAAAGATTTGTTTCATAATATTGGGGCGTCGGTGGCGCAGTTGGATAGTGCGCTTGGTCAGTGATCGGGAGGTTGCAGATTCAAGCCCAGCTCCGGGCGACACATGGCGATGTGTCCTTGGGTAAGACACTTAACCCTAAGTTGCTCCTACTGCTGCGTCAGTGGCGTGTAAATGGGCATGAAAGGGCGTGAAAGTGTTAGCTGATACTGATGGATAACTAACATAGAAACTCTGAACCATCAGTGAGTGAATGTGAGAGTGAATGGGTGTGAATGGGTAAGTGTGACCTGCGGTGTAAAGAAGCTTTGAGTAGTCAAAGATTAGGAAGGCGCTATATAAGCTCAAGTCCATTTACCATTTAGTAAATCGACTTTTGTTATTAATTTCAGAATAATTTTCATCGGGTCACTGAATAATTAATTTTTTTAATTAATTACGAATTGTTTTTTCATCTGATCGAGACCTCAAAGCTCCAGCTCCAACTTCACCTTTAACAGAACCTGCTAGTCCAATCTAAGACAGCGCCTCTCTCCCTACGGGAGAGCTACGGGACCAGCTCATGTCAGCAAACCCTCTCCCTGGATCCCTAATGCTGGATTGAGTGTGGACTTCTCAGCCTCCCTTTGGGACGAATCTGAACCAGAACAGTCCTTCAGACTCTCCAGCAGCTTCCGGACCAGTTTGTGATCCAGCCCAGAAGCAACGCCATAATAAGACTGCGGTTCTGAACTTCTACAGATGGGTTTGAGTATCTTGGTTTAATTCCCCATTAGTTACCCCTGATTTGACCTTTCTAAAGTAGATTAATTCGTTAAATGAATCCTCCATAACCACTCAATATACTTAAATGTTTCTTGAGTGTTTATAACTTCTTTCCTTATTCACAACATCATTGATTAGTATGACTTTGACATTCACTCTTTCTTATGTGTTTTGTTTTATTTTATTTTGTCTTATATATTCATCATATACTTTAATAAATCACCCTTAAATATAAAGTTCTGTCTGTTGGTATTCTATTTGGAAGATTGACATCACTGTATGAGAATTCTGTCTTTAGACTTGAGACTGATAAATTGATAAAGTTTGATTTAATTGATTGGATTTTGATTTAAAATAATTAATAAATCAATTAATAAATTAAATTTTCCCTTTTTTGTATAAAAAGGATGGTGCCCCTTTAATTAACGAGAGCAACTGAGATATAAATGAATATTAATTTCTTTAATTAATATCCAATAATATTCAGAAAAATAATCGCAACACAGCAAAACAGGTTGTTGGTTAAGTGTGTTATATAGATAAAAAGATTAGGAGTTTAACTTGTTTTTGAGAAATAATAATATGAAATATGAAGTTAGATGGTTAAGTGTTTTTGTCTTTGAGATTCAGGTACAGCTGAATGGTTTCACATTTGAAGAATTTTGTATTTCTCTGTCAGTGAATGTTTTATTTTAAGTGTGCATGTCCAGAATCATAGCAGTTCAGATGTTGCTGCTCTAAACACAGTTAGGAACTGCTGTAATTTGCACTATATCATGAAAGGAGCCCTGATTCACTTATATTAAAGGTGAAAACATGCACTACAAGGTTGCTTTAAATCAGAATCAGAATCAGAATCGTTTTTTATTGCCAAGTATGCGACACATACAAGGAAGTTGACTTCGGCAGTTGTTTTCTCTCTAGTACTTGGAGGTAAATGAACAAGACAAAATAAAAATAAGGTAAATGTAAAATAAAAAAATAGAGGATAAGATTAAATAAATAAAATGAAAAGAAATATATATGAACAAAACTCTTAACAAATACAGTGTATGTTAAAAAAAGAATTAAAAAAAAAAAAAAGGGCATCAGGAATATTTACAACTGCTGTGCAGTGATAGTGCAGCTATTAACTATAAAAAGTTGCAGCTCTTATTAATTATGTAGCTATGAGCTGTTTAGAATGGTGACTGCCGATGGGTAGAAACTGCTCCTGTGCCGGCTTGTCCTGGTCTGCAGGGCTCTGAGGCGCTTGCCGGATGGTCCCTCATAATGTTTCCTGCTCTCCTACGAGTCCTGGAGCAGTACAGGTCCTGGATAGAGGGCAGGGGGACACCGATGATCCGCTCAGCAGTCCTCACAGTGCGCTGCAGTCTGGACCTGTCCTGCCTGGTGGCAGCTCTGAACCACACAGTGATGGAGGAGCACAGGACAGACTCGATGACTGCGGTGTAGAACTGCAGCAGCAGCTCAGGGGGGAGTCCATGTTTCCTCAGGAGCCGCAGGAAGTACATCCTCTGCTGGGCCTTCTTGAGGATGGAGCTGATGTTCTGCTCCCACTTCAGATCCTGAGAGATGATCGTGCCGAGGAATCTGAAGCTCTCCACAGTGGACACCGGGCTGCTGAGGACTGTGAGGTGGGGCAGGGCGGGGGGGTGTCTCCTAAAGTCAAAAACAAACACAGTACTAGAGAGCGCACTACCGAGGCGGCCGTCCGCGGCGCCATCTTCTTCAGATATAAAAAGGAGATTGTAAACAAGTTAAGCAGAAATGTGAAACAGTTACAAATGTGAATACATTCTGTGAAATGAGATGGACTATAGGATTCATGGACATTTATTATACTTTTTTTTTTGGGGGGGGGGGCATTTTGTGCCTTTATTGATAGGAGAGAGTGACAGTAGATAGGCTTGTGAAAGGGGGTGCGAGAGTAGGGGAAGACACTCTGCAAACTGGCCACAGGCTGGATTTGAACCCGGCTGGCGGGAGTACATACATGGGACGTGCTTGGTTGCTAACCACTCTGCCAAACCAGCACCCCGAACATTTACTATACTTGTGTTACAGCTGATAAGGACTGACACTGAAGGCCATGTTATATTGTATATTTTGTGATTTTGAAAACAGACGCAATCCGGATAACTGAGTGCTCTGTGTCTTCACTGCTGCTGAACTTTATCTGTGTTTAACAGATTTGATCTTTGTTGCTGTGGTACCAATCTGGGACCTGTAACAGTAACATCGTACTATCCGACCATGCACCAGTGGACTTAGACCTCTATAAAACAGAAAAAGTCTGAGATGGCGTTTTAACAACTGTATGCTAAACAGGGAAGAAAATTGAAATTTCATTATCCGAAATGCAGGAATTCTGGGAACTTAATGAAGGCTCTATAGAGGACCATGGAATAATGTGGGATGCTTTCAAATCCTTTTTGAGGGGGCGTATTATTCAAAGAAGTTCACTTAACAAAAAAGCAGAGGGTCAAAGGGTACTTAAAATAGATCAAGATATAAGAAAAAAACTTGAAAGCAACACATGGAGCAACAAGACTCAGATACATGGTATAAACTGAATGAGCTTAAATGTGAATTAAATGACATACTGAATAGAAAAACTGAATTTGCTCTGTTCTGTACTAGGCAGAAATATTTCAAGCAGGGAGAGAGCTGGAAAAGTACTGGCACAAAGGGTAAAATAAATTCATTCTCAAAGTATTATTCCATCTATTTTTGATAAAGACAATAACCCTATCACAAATCAAAGAGATATTAATACCACATTCAGGGAGATTTATCATGAATTGTATACATCCCAGGGTGGGATAGACAAAAACAAATTAGAAAGCTTCTTTTCCTCAACTTAAATCCCAGCTTTGACATGGGATGGGAGAGCACTTTTGGAGGATGATATCTCCATAGATGAAATTAAAAAAGCAATCAGAAGCCTCAGGTTAGGAAAGGCCCCGGGAAATGATGAGTTTCCAGTAAATTTCTGTCAGAATTTTATAGAACCCCTTCAGACACTCGACCTCCAGCCGTGTACCCCCTACTTTAAGGCACTTATAGCAGCTACAAAAAGAAATGTGTCTGTAAGCCTGCTGCCACCCCCACCTCCCACATTTAACATGCATAACATGCAAAAAAAATCTCTTCAAGTGAGTTATTTCTCACAAAATAGATTTATTTACCAGCAATTTCAGTGGGTAACACAGTTCACTTTCAAAAAAAGAAATTTACATTTCTCGCGTATATATTCATTAATGAACTTCAAACTGTAAAGTACAAACTCACCACAGCTTTAACGTGAAGGGTGTCTGACTGAACTTATGTTAATATAAGAATCTTAGGCAGTTCAGGACAGATTTTCTTCTCTAAGATGCCTCAACCAATCCAGCCTCTCTGCCAACAATTCAGGCCTTTATCAAAGCTCACCATACAAAAATTTGCCAGTTTGAACTTTAACTACTAAAACAACTGATTGAAACCTGACAGGTATTCGCGTACCCCCTACATCACTTCGCGTAGCCCTGGGGGTACGAGTACCCCAGATTGGGAATCACTGCACTACTCCATAAAACAGGAAGAGATCCGCAGCAGTGTGCCAGTTATCGCCCTAAATCTCTTATTAATGTGGATGAAAAAATTCTTGCTAAAATCTTAGCAACCAGATTGGAAGACATGGTCCCATTTCTTATCCATCAAGATCAGGTGGGGTCTATGTGGGCCGGGAGCTCTGTAAACAATCTATGTAGACCAGGGGTCTCAAACTCAAATTATCGGGGGGGCCACTGGAACTACAGTCTGGGTGAGGCTGGGCCGCACAAAGTATTCTACAAAAAAGGGTCCCAAGTATTCAAAAAAAAAAAAAAAAAAGAAAGATCCAGTTAATCAACATCCATATTATTAACTCTTTCCCCACCAGCATTTGTCAAAAAAGTTGCCAGCCAGCACCAGCATTTTCACTGAAATTCTGTAGATTTGAACTGCCTACTTATTTTTCTGTTTTGTTTCCAACCCAGCCCACCCCTATCAGCCAATGTTTAGCTTTGTTTAGCTTTGCTGTTTAAGCAAAGTTGTCTGAAATTAGAAAGAAATGCATTACATTTGCCTGAGAGAGAACAGTTTCAGTCACAATAAGTCTTAGAACTAAGCAAAATGTAGTACATTTCTTGTTTAACATTATTTTCTTTGTAAAGTCCACACGCTACAGTTTCCAGCCTTGACAGCTCCTGTATGTGATCAGGGAGGAAAAAATTAAATCACCATGTGACCCCTATCTTATACCTGACAGGAGAAAACTGTGGTGTTTAAACTCTTCTAGTGTTACAACCATCCCCGGTCTCCCCTAAATCATAATAAATAAATCAGTATTTGAATAACTAGTGTTTGATTCTTTTTCTTCCATAAAAACTTGAGGGAAACACTTTTATCTGTGTAGTTCTGGACAGAGTCAGACCTGTCCACACAGACCTGAAGGTGTGTGCGCGTCAGGACGCACGGCTGTGCCGTCATGGAGCGCACCGCGGTGTCTGCTGCTTCGTTTATCAGTCATATTGAACTCCGTTAGTTCTCCCGTCAGTCTCTGCCTGTTTTATCCCAGCCCTGTTTAACTTTTCTCTAGTTTTGGGAGCTCGCAGTGGCGTATGAGCGCTTTCTCCATACACTTTCAGAAAATATGTGTTAATTTTGTACCTTTAAGGGTCCAACAGCTCGTCACTGGGGCAGTACCCTCAAAGGTACACCTAATTTACCCCACAGGAAGAGTACATATTGGTGCCCTAATAGTTTGTACCTCATTGTGGCATTTATGTGCTCATGGGGAACAATAATGGACCTAATGCTCTAAGAACAAAACCGTACCCTTTCCAATGGTACATTTTTGTTCTTCAGAAGGGTACTGCCCCAGTGACAAACCATTTGTACCCTATAGTGACAATTGTGTACTAATTGAAGACATGAAGAAAAAAATAAAAAATGTTCAAGCACATTTTATAGAAACAACAACCTCTACAGCTTAACAGTTATAGTTTTCAATTTCATATCATGTCTAAAGCTTAAGTGATACATGAAAAAGTTCTAACCATATACTCTTTGATAAGAGTTTCCACATCTTTCCCAAGGTACACAATAAGGCACTTCAACAGACACTCCCTTTACAGGTTCACATCAAGGTTCTAGGTAGGAGAGCAAAAAAACGTACCATATAAACTTACGTTTGCTTATTTTGTATATTGCCCGAAGATGCAAAAACTGCACGATGTATGAATTGGCTCTTGAACTTACAGTATGCTTTTTGCCAACTAATTCAGAGTCCAGTAAGGTTGTCAGGATACCAGAATTGAAACTTTAATATGAAAACAGTAAAAATATTCACTGTTCAACACCCATCTCTATACAGTGGCAAGAAATTAAAATTAAATTACAAACTAGAGCTTAAAAATAGTTTAATAGTTTCTGCAAAGGTTCTGTAAACTAACACATATTATTTTTTATTATTTTATTTATTTATTTATACTTTCATGAAAAATCATATTGTGGGTCTGATGTATTAATTACTACTACACATACATTTTGAAATTTTGTAATTTTAAAACCATGCTAAGCAGCACTGATACTATTATTACTTCAACTATAAATTAATGAAAATCACCTATTGATTTATCAAATATGCTTTCAACCATCACATTTTTATCACTTTTAATTTAGCTTTAATCACTTCTGCTTATCATTTAAAGTTTGGTTCTTTCGTGAAATAACTTCCCCACTTTTTAGTGCTATTAACTAGTATAGAAAAATGAAGTATTTCAATTATATAAAACATTTACAGTGATAAATAATGAAATTGCTTATAATATAAAATATTTTCCAAGACACTGTACAAATAATCTGTGTTTTTCATCCTTAATACATACAAAAAGATGTGTGAGGGGGAGGTCTGCACTAACCGATCATGGATCACGTCCCCGCTCTCAGCCTCCTCCCCTCCCTCCCTGTATATATCCTCCGTGCTCAAACTCAGACTGAATAAACACGTAAGAGAATGAACATACCTGCAGACTCCACGGCTTCATGCGGTCTCCCTGTCCGACAGTGAGCTGTGGCGGACTGAACCTGCCAACAGTGAATCACAGACTTTACAGCACGGATTAACACAAAACATATGGTTTGTTTCTCTTTTTGATGAACTTCTTCTTAAAGAATTAACATTAAAAAGCGTATGGGACTTACAGTAGCATACATTCAGACGCAAAATCCTGTAAACAGTCCATGGAGAGCCCTCACCTTCACCCCTTCCCCTGGCTCTGCTGCCCTGCTCTGGGGGCGTGGAGGCGGGCCAGACCCACCGCGGTGTCTGGTAAATTTGTCCTGAAACACAGCGACCAGGTACAGGATGAGTACCATCAAAAAAGTGCCTTCACATACTGTTTTATACAGAAAAAGTAACATCTGAAAAAATGTAACGCTATAACAATGCAGGCAAAAATATAGCGTTTGCTGTTAAAAATATTCGGACAAAAAGGCGCGAAGAAGACAAAGATACTCGGTACTTGTCAAAATGGGCATTGCCCAGATTAATTGGAATGGCACAGGCCAGAAGATGCTCACAGACGTTGATGGGCCTTACAGGCCGTCACCCGAACCTGCGTAGTATCCCTGGCTATTCTAGTTATCTAATCCACGTTTTCAGAGATGACAGTGACTCTCTCTCTGCAAGCATGACTACGGCACACTTCTCATCCTCCTTTGGTTTGCTTTTAAGTGTTGCTTTTTACCTCATGCAAAAAAAAAAAGATATGTAGAGTCCAATCCAATCTGCCAATGATCTCAGATAGCCATCTACCTCTGCCTGGTGCATCGTTAGTTCCCATCCACTGAACACACTTTTTGGTAGCTTTGAGGCAAGTTTGCATCTCCAGAACCCACTCTGATACAGAAGAACTTAGCAACCTTCGCTGCTGGGCTCTCCTGAACTGGGGGCTCGAATTGTAGCTGCTTGAGTGTGTTACGGGGTCTAGGACACTCTACTTCCCAGAGTTGGTGCATGTAGGCAAAGTTTTTGTTTATCATTGACAAAAAGATGCAATCTATCAAGTAAAATTTTTTGGAGACCACAGGGTAGAACTTATCAATGTGTATTTAGAGGGTGCCTGTGTTAACAAGAGGTATCTTCTCTTGTTAACGTATCTGATCTTTTAATCATAGCATGGGTCTCGCAGTCATCTACAGCTACACCTACAGCTTCATACTTCACAGGGACTGCAGATGGAAATTAGCTAGAAAGCTATAATCTGGTGCAGAGCATCTCTACTCTGATGAGTTTAATGTGTTTTTCTGTGCATGACAAATAAAAATAAAAATAAAAATAAATAAATACTTCTGTCATGGCATTAAGCAGATTATACGATTGTCTGGTTTCAATCCTAAAGGGCGAACTATATTAATCCACCTGGTTTCAAATGTTTGTAGATTAGGGTTTTTCTCTTTCAGGCGGCTCTAGTGGTTGTGCTGCAGCAGGGAACAATGAATACCCAATATCATTACACAAAATATAAAACATGAAAACATTTCAATCACATTGTCACACTGTTCACACTAAAACATTTAAATAAACCTTATCCTATGTATTTTAATAACTTGTATATGTTGAGTGCTATGGTGACAGCCAGTCAGTTAATATGAGGTGGACCCCATTAACTGATTTGTGTGGTGGGATTTCAACGTAGTGTTGGCACCGTTAGGTTTCCAGCTGAAATCAGGTCACCAGAGACACTGCCTGTGTAATGTCATGTGAGTGTAATGTGTGTGCTGGGTGTACAATTTCAAAAGTTGAGTCCTTCAGCATTTGTTGCACACTTAGTTTAGGGAAAAGTGTGATTTGAAGGTCTGTTGTCACTGCCCAAGGTACGCAAAGCCTTGTAAGAACAGTGTTGGCCGTCTTCAGCGTGTTTCTTTGGTCACTCGTCAGTGAACCAGCTTATTGAGGCATTATTATGGCCTCTAAGTGTCAGCCTTAGGCTGAGGAGTTGGATTGATGTTACCAGGGAGCGCTCCTTTTAGTTATGTTAAGTCTTTGTCTGTGTCTAAGTCTGTGTCTCTGTCTCAGTCTGTGGGGGTCTGTAGTCGGTTATTCTTCTAGGATGTCAATAGTCGCTTTTTTGATGAGATGGTGATGGATCCAAGGTGCTTTCCGTCTCCACTTCTTTACCCACATGTAGTCACCTGGCACCAGGTCGTGTAGGGGCCCCATATCAGCTCTGGTCAGGTCAAGTCTGGGCAAAGAGGAGAAGATATCTGCCAGCATCTCATAGTATTTCCCCAGTTATAAATCATGCATTGATTGTTAGTGAATCAAGCCACCCTGTGGCCCCATTGTTAATACATATTTAGTTCTTTGACATGCATGTGATTCAATAAAAGCCATCAGTCAATTATGGCCTGAACTCTGAGCTCTTTTTAGTTGTTGCAACTTCCCCTGCGCAGTTTTCACGTTGTGCTCAGCACAAATACCACACTTAAGGCAGACTCCTGCCACTTACCTGCTGTATTCCTGAGCAGTGCCAAACTCTTCTAATTGAATTTATCATTTTATTTTATCCATCATGATTTTATGTGCTTTTTCTGCAGCTTTCTATACCAGGGCCATAGAAAACATGATTCCCTCTCAGATTCCTATATTCCATTTATTAGGGTTGCATATTTTTCAGTGTTTTGAGTTCCTGTTTTTTTTTTTTTTTTTTTGCTTGATTTTAATGTCTTGTACTGAGGTACCAAAATAATCCTGAGTTGATACAGTGTCTATGCTTTCAGTATTTATTAGCTTTTAACTTTCAGCTGCCTTTTTTTTGTCTCTTTTTGTGTGCTACACATTGTATCACTGTTAGTTCCTGTTCTGGGTAAAAGGATTGCATCCAGCAGTTTTTGAACTTCTTCACTATTTTAGATGTGTTTGCCCATGGCCGTTTAACAAATTTTAAAACAATTTTCAGTGGTCACTACAGTGTACCCTACCTCTTTACCACCCTTTTGATTCTGTTTAGCATCAACCATCCACAAATACTGTGCTGCCTGCATCCAGAGGGATGTCAGAAAGGTCACACCAGGGCTTACTCCTGTACATAATATACCTGTTGTGTGTCTTTTTTAGTTTTTCTCTCCTTCTCTACTCTAGCCTGGTGCTCCTCCCAATGTTGAGCCTGAGTTACAAGGTCATCCCACCCCATAGTTCTCCATCCTACTTTGTGTTGCATGATTAAAGCCTGCGTTTCTTGATTTAACCTGCTAAGCCCAAGTGCTACACAAGCTGCCTCAAAAGAACCTATAGGGATGGAACCAAACTGACCTTTATCCTGTCCTGTCTGCTGCTCATATGCTTTGAGGAATTTAGCCAAAAACAAAGGAGCACTTTCCCCAGGTCCCTGGGTCATTTGCATAACACTCTGAAGTCCTGAGTATTTACCCCAGGTTTCTTTAGCAAAGTGAATTATTGCTTTTACCATTTCCTGGTAACGATCATCTACTTCCCACTGTACATGCCCAGAAATAATTTTCTCCACCCATTTGTAATCATCAAACAACTTATCCCATTTGTAGCCTTCATCTTTACTTATCATACTTAACAACTTTCTGCATTCCTCTCCTGTCGGCCTCCACTGTTTACACAATGAAATCCAATTTTTCTCAAACCCCTTAATTCCATCTCTGGGGTCTGGCACTGTCCTAGCAGCTTCCTTCATCTCTGTCCTGTCCCATGGTCTGAAAACCTGTTGTATGCCATCACCTCCTGCAACCTGATACATTGGAAACTGCCCTACTGGTTGCATTAACTGTATCTGCTCTATCAGTCTGGCTGGTGGCTCAGCTGCATGTCCTGTGTCTGCCCTTGTCACTGGTTTAGTTGGAGGTGATAGTTGATTTAAGCGATTTATGTCCCAGGAGTTGTCTGGGGGTAATGGAGGATAGAGGTTTGCTGCTAGTGTTAACTGTTTTTGTTTATCAGGTGTTGAAGTGATTACTGCATCTGTCTTTTGTCTGCTAATCTGTTTATATAAGCAATCCTGCTCACATTTTATCCCTGCATTGCTGTCTTGTAAATTTGGTATCACTTTTTGAGCCTGTAGTGATTCTGGCATCAATTTTTTTCTTTTTTGGATTCGTTTAACCTGAGATTTGCTTCTCACTCCCACTGTGTTAAACAGATAAAGTCCTGTATAGTTAGTTTTACTCTTTTTGGTTTCTTTTTATGTGTAGGCCATTTACCTTTATGTAAATCTTCCATATTTTTCCTCAGTTGTTGTAATTGCTGTACACTCAAACTACCCCCTTCTGGAAATCCTAGTTTCTTCTCCCACATAGGAACCCTTTCAGTGCTGCCTGGATATTTTTTCTCCATAATGACACATATTGCAGAAACATGTTTACGTTTACTCTTATGCTTAGATCTACTTAGACCCATTGTAGTAACTTAAGTAATAAGAGGTTGGCACTTACCAGGAAAACGACTCAGGAAGGCTGTGGTTCGGGTCACTGAGGACTCCAGGAGCAGTGCCTCGGGCCGCGCTGACTGGCAAGGAAGTCTCAATCCCACACCTCTTCTTCACAGAAGCTGGTCTGTCTATGCCGCTGGAAGGATTGAAATGTGCGCACAAAGTGGAGATTTAATTCCGTTGTTCAGCCCGCGGTCCGATGACGATGCTCTGAAATCCCACTTCTGACACCAGAATGGATTAATTATATTAATCCTCCGTTAGGCCTAGCCTAAATAGGTGTGAGCCTAGCTCACATATTGGGTGTGGGCCTAGCCCACATATTCAGTGCAGGCCCGGCCTGCATCCTTGATCAAGGGGAGAGAAGGAAGACACAGCAAACCAGAGCGTAGTAGAGTCAGTCCTTTCTCTCGGTTTATTTCAGGAAAACACAGGATATATATACAGTGTGACAGACAATGATTTGTTAGAGACTTTAGCTCTTCCCCCTGCTCTAACATGTTGACTAATGACCATAGTTAAATTGCATTACTTTCTTAACAAGTTATGTAGGAAAACACATGTGGACCATGATTGGTTTACCTATGGCTTCTTGAGCACACACACACAGTATATATGCCCAGAGTTCATTAGGTCAACCTATGAATGACTTCCTAAGTACACATACACACATGCAGTGCATATGACCGTAATGCAGTAATTCAATTCAGCGAAGACCTGCTGGGCATATGGCCATTATGCAGCAATCCAATTTTATCAGAGTTCCTGTTCTTGAGCACACACACGTAATGCATATGACAAGAGTTTGATCTGATAGCAGGGTTGAAGGTTTAATATTTTTTATACCATTAATATCTAAAAAAAAGTCAACAAAAAACATGTTTGATAGAAAATTTAGAATATTTTAAAGTCCTACCTTGTTTTTTTAACGGGAATGCAGAAGATAAAGTTGCTGTTCATTGTCTGTGGCATTCGGGCTGGGCAGTTGAGGAGGGATTTTCTTTTTTTTTTATAATACTTTATTGACAATACTGACAGTCTGATTTTGTCATTGTACCCTCATTTGTTGACAAAATGGTACAGAAAGGGACCTGCACATTAAGGAACTTATATGTACCCTTTTAACCCAGAAGAGGTACATGCAAGTACCATATGGATCAACGAGGGACCTTTCAGGGTACATCACCATCAGTTGTACCTTACAGAACAAAAATGGAACTCAGGCCTACCCTTTTTTCTGACAGTGTAGGTCCGTAATATGTGTGCCTGCCGTCCTGATCAGATGGGAGAGACTAATGGGCGGTTTATGTCGTGTTATCAATACATTTGTAAATATAAGTGTAGCATCAATTTCATAAACTGGTATTAATGTTATCCATTGATTAATTTAATCCACATAAAAAACGAGATCTTACCACTGAATCCCAAGCGGGTGGCCTTCTCCTTGCAGGCTGTCATCTCTCAGATGGACACAGGAAGGCTTTTACAGTAAATCCACAGTTATTTAGATAATATTCTGAGAAATGAGCAGACAAGGGATCAAAACGTCACAAATAAGTACTTTAAACGAACAGGATCGTCCGTTTTGATTTTTGCGCAGCGTCAGCGCCTTTTCTCTCTCTGATCTCAACGTCTTCCTCGGCTCTGCAGGCCCGTAGCCAGCCTTGTGGGGGGTGGGGGGTGGGGGGGGGTCTTTTTATTCTAAAAAGTGGACTTCACCACCCGCCCCCCCTAAATACACAAGCACATTTCATACGTTTTAATTTATGCTTTTTATTGATTCCACCTTCACTTTTACATGACTTTTCTCTCCCCAGTTGTCTCTCTGTTTTCATCTATACGTCTCTGTTGCTCTCCTCTGCTGACATGAATGAATATGAATTAATTAAATTTAAGTGTACGACCATCCAAACTTTCTTTTAAAATGAATTAATTAATTGAATTAAATTTAAGTGTACTGTCTCTATATCATTCAAATTTTCCTTCAAATGTTGTGAGGTGACCATTTTTGGCCACTATAGGCATACTTTCTCTTTTAACGTGGCAGTGGATGAGCTGGTACTCATCACATTGGTACAAGTGATTATTTTTAGATTAATGTTCAAATTCCAAACACAGCCTATTACAGCAATTTTCACCATGTAATAAAAATAATTTGATAATGGCCACTTTTCAAATGTATAATTTCCTATTTTCAACCCTGTCAGTCCCAGTGTTTCTGTGGCTTTCTCCTTGTCTGTCTCTCTGTTGCTCACCTCTGCTGTCTGTTGTCTGTCTCTGCTTCTCTCTTCTGCTGCATGTCTCTGTTAACATGCATTAATTCATTGAATGAATAAACATCTCTATTATCATCCAAACATTCCTTTTACTGTGAATCAATGAATTGAATTAAATTTAGGTGTACTATTTCTCTATCAGACAGTTATCTTTCTCTTAGTTGTAGCTCTCCTTGTGTCTCTGTTGCTCTCTTTTGATTTCTGTCCATCTCTGTTGCTCTGTTTTGTTGTCTGTCCATCTCTGTTGCTCACCTTGCTCATTTCAAAATTAATTTGAAATTAATTAATTTGAATTTTAAAATTAAAATTAATTTCACACACATACATATGGTAAACACACAGAAAATTATTATGAAGTTGCTTTAAAATGTTATATCTTAATGTGTGTGTGTGTGTATATATAATAAACATCTTCAGCTATTACATAACATCTATCCTACTGATGTATACATATCCAGATTTTCTGATATCGATAACAGCTGTACCTTCTGTAAAAAAGATCAAGAAAGCATCATCCATTTATTTTATAAATGTCCATTTTGCATCACCTTTTGGAAAGATTTGGGGCATTTTCTTTTTGTTAAAACTACAGTCAAGAATCACTTTTATGAGAAAAAAATAATTTTTGGCTCCTTATTATTATCCAAAATAATAAATTTACGCAATTTTAATAAACCCGTCTATAGTCTACTGATAATAAAGTTTAAAAAAAAATGAAGCTAACAGAGCTAACGGAGCTAACGATCGCTAATCGATACACGTCAGTTGGTGCCTGGACTTAGCACCTTACCCAATTTTGCCCTTTTTCGGAAATTCTCGCCGATATTTTGGGACATAATAGCCGCAGTTTTCTTTCGTTTTCTTTCTTTATCTTCCTTTTTAACCATTTTCTCGTTTTCCTCTTCTTCTTCTTTGTCTTCTGCGGTTATAGGGGCATTACCGCCACCCACTGGACTGGAGTGTGAACAGGAGCACAGGAGAAATGGACGTTTGTTTTTGCAACGTTACAGTTGTCTGTCAACTCATCATGCCCCAAGGTCCCCAGACTCGGTGCTAGGGCTTCGATCTGCTTAATTACCTATCCTTTTTTGATCAGGTTAGAATGATTTGGAATAGTTATTTAAAAGGTGACAGCCATTTATATTTATTTATATGACATGACAGAAAACCTTCACCAAGGCGGTGGGGGGGGGGGGGGGGGGGGGGGTCGAACGAACCCTCCGATCCCCCTTGCCTACGGGCCAGTTTTCTAGTTATTTTTTGTTTTTACACATTTTTTTGTTATGTTTTGTCCCACTAGGCTTAGCAGGCCTTAAAGGATAAGTTTGGTTTTTTGACACCTGGACCTTATTTTTAGGGTTAAATACGCTCGTAGACTCACCCAGACAATTTTGGCGGAGCTCGGAGCCGTTTTCGAGCAATTTAGATCCATCCGACGACGTTTTTTCTCTCATGCCATAGTAGCAGACAGGGCCAGAAATCGAAGCCCCTAAATTAGACACTATCTGCTGCGAAACTCGCTCATTTTAGCTACATTTTATAAATGAATGGCCAGTGTTATCACCATGTCAGCTCAACTTTGTTGCTATGGTCATCCGGGGCTTTACAAGGATGGGTAACTTTTGGTGACGTCATAGACAAGAACATGAGTAGAGCCGCTGTTGTTGCTAGGCTACATGGCTACGCCGCTATTTTTGTGCAACATGGCGGAATATTTATCCGATGTAGAAGTGTCTGACGACGACTTTGAGTATAATGGATGCCCGTATCGTTTTGAGCCAGAATATACCGACGAGGAGCTATTTGAAAGGAGGATGCAGAGGGAAAGAGCCGAACAGCTGGCCAGAGAACAAGCAACCACTGCACGTCCACGAATGGGGGCTAACTGGTGGTGTTGTTGCTGCTCAGAGTGGGACTTGAGACCAGAGGAAACACGTATTGATGCCCCCCAAAATACGATTTCTGGCCCCGTCTGCTACTTTGGCATGAGAAAAAACGCCGTCGGATGGATCTAAATTGCTCGAAAACAGCTCCGAGCTGCCCCCAAATTGTCTGGGTGAGTCTACGAGCGTATTTAATCCTAAAAATAAGGTCCAGGTGTCAAAAAACCGAACTTATCTTTTAAAAACACAGACGTCCTCTGCAATTATTACAAATTATCAGATGTTCCCAGGTGAAAATAATCCCTGTACAAATAGGGCTTTAGTCTTGATGAAATAACGAAAAACAGGTTGATAAGAATACCGCTGAAGCTGCACAATGCTTAATTAGCTATATTATTAACAGAAAATATTTAATTCTGCATCTCCATTAAAACACCCAAACAAAGCAAAGCACTCAGTAAAATTAAACACACACCGATGCAAAATGAACAAAAAATGAACGACAAACAAAATAAGAACATATTGTTTTCGCCAGTAAGAGCCAATCTTTTATGTCCTTTCAATTTCTAAGTCCGTTGCCCCGGTTGTACCTCATTGTTCTCAAACCCCGTTGGTCCAAGGAAAAAGAACAAAAGTAATCCTAATCCTTATCGACGATTGCTTGAACGAACAGCCAGCCGGCTAAAACACAAAAACCCAATGTCTTCTTTGGAGTTGGAGCTACTTTCAGGGGCGAAAAGTTCTAATTATATCCGGGCGAGTCCGGCAGGTGCACTCTGCGCAAGGAATACCCAACCCACTGCTCGGAGTAAATTACCCCGGAAAACTTTCCTCTCATGGTTCAGTAAGTTTTTAATATCTTCATACAAACACCTTTCTTTACTTAAGCACACTTTTTCATCTCGCTGTGGACATTATCTTACGCGGTTCCCTCATCTTTCAGCAACACAGCCTCACTCCCGGAGTGACAAAATACTGACACCTGGAGGTTTTCTGCAAAATGTCAAAACGTAGACTATAAACGTTTCGGGACGAAAACTAGCCTATGTTTCATTTCTGTGTTTCTAGAAACGCAATTTATATCCGTTTGTGGCACTAGGAGGGGGAAGGGGAAATAACTTTCTGCTTATTAAATGATTTGAAATAATGTATTAGCTAATATTCACTTGAGAGGGCATCAGGTGGACTTTTTCGAGCCTGTTCTACAATTAGTATGGATCCATTTGTGTTTGTGGGCTACATCCCCAGAGAGCCGACTGTACATGACATCATGTGTGTCAGTATTCGGTCATGATATACTCATCCATTTACTGTACAGCCTACTTACTACAACGTTCATTGAGAGAAAAGGATTATTTATTTATTTATTTATCTAATCACTGAAAAAATGATTTTTTGGGACTGTAAATATTACTTTTATTTCTTAATTAAATTTTACGAGAGTTTTTTACTCCCCTGTTGTTACATTAAAAATCATAGTATTTTTTCAGTTTGCTACTTGGTATTTACTTGTATTTTTTTTTAACCTTATTATCAAAGTAAATATGAATGACATGATCAAGTAACATTTACTGAGCTTGTGTATCAAGTGCTCAACTTGTTAAAAGCAAGTAAACTTTACTTTGCAAACCTGGCAACCTCTTTCAAATCTGGTAATTGACGTCATTAAAAAACGCGCGCAAAGCCAATAACGGTTTCGACATGAACCAGGAGTGCACACACTCTTTCTTGTTTGTGTGGGTGATACGTTTAAACATGGGGGGTTAAAACGGTCGTAACGGTCCGGTGGAAGGAGAGCAGCTTTCTGAAAAAAAGTCATCATTCAGCTGTAGTCATGGCCGTCCTTTGGATGAGAAAAAACGTCTGCTAACGTAATGGAACTTAAACACAGCCCTTTCTCATAATTGTCATTTCTATTCATTTAAAATAGTTTCTGGAACCGTCCATGATGTGTTTTTATCCGTGCTGGATGCTCCGTGAACTTTGTTTCTGCATGTAAACGTCAGCAGAGGAGGGCCACAGTACCCTGTCTGATTCCACGAAAAGGCAAAAGAGAAGAAAGCTGTGAGAAATATGTTTCTTTAACAGATGAGAGGATTATAAATTCAATTCGGATCAGATTTGTGATTTGTGAAGAACCTGGATAATTAGTGAAAATCTAGCACAAGTCCAAGACAAGCCATAGGAATCAAAGTATAATAATCATAAAACTAAATTATTAAGTTATTCATTAATGTCAGTATTATCCGGGTAAAAAATTTGAGCAAATGTAATAAAATTTTCACCAACGAAAAAATGCACATAGGTCAAGAATGGACAGCTGATGGCCCAGAGGCCACATCCAGCCGTCCTCAGTTATTGTGGTCCACAAGTTGATTTCAAATGTAAAGAATTTCTAAACATGAAGAATATTTAACAAAATATGCCTAACAAACATGTAAAATCAATATATTTACATATAAATCATTGCTTTTTGTATCTATTTGTAGATACATTAGCAGTATAACCAGCTTTAATTGTGCAAAGCTTAATGCATCAGTAAATGTATTTGAAGCGTTTTAACTGCTGCTATGCCTTACCCTGCTCCAAATGGATGACTGAACAGCAGATGAGCTGACAGTGTGTTTTAAGCCAATGCTTTGTCATGTTTGCTCCCTTTAGATTGAAGAAAATTCCAGATGCATTTCAACAGCTCACCTGCAGAGAACCTTTCTGAGCAAGCTGGACCCCTACACTCCAAAACTGCAAGAGATATTTCACAAAAAAGGAGGTGTTGCTGGAGCTTAAATAAGGCCTCTGTTGGAATTGGTCACTCAGGTAAAATATATACATTAAATTACTGTAAACTGATTATACATATAGTTATACTGTATATAGAATTAATGAGTATATTATTCTCAGGGTAAGGCAAGAATCCGCAAAAAATAAAGCCTTCAGTGGATCTGCCAAAGCAGATCCACTGAAGCCATACAAATATGGCTCATTTGTATTATTATATATTTTTTTACGAGACTCCATGTACAACATGGTGCTGTTTCCACTGTTATCAAATTAACATGTATACATTTATCTGTTTTAACAGCAACATGTTGAAGCTCGACGGGAGGCCATTATCCGCTGCCTGATGGATTCCTGGGGGAGTCTTCAGGAGAGCTCATTGAGGACTACCTGGTAAATTCAGACATTTTAAGATTACAAAAAAAATCAAATTTCACTTAAATGGAATAGGGATGGAGATGGTAACCTGTTTTTAAAGGGCTCTGTTGGTCTTTTTTAATATCTTAAATTCAATAACATTCAAGCTTATACTGGATCCTGTAACACAATAGTTTGTTTTAAGCCAGGTCACAGTGTTAAAATTCATTCATGGGTTACAAACATCAGCTGTCCAAAAAAAAAAAAAATTTAATAAACTGAACTGCTAGCCAACAGGAACATCAGCATTGTGCGGCACTTTGAAATAAATTGCCACACCTTTTTTTCCTATCAGCCCCAACTACAAATTGATTTAAAGTTGAAAGCTGACATCTATGTTGAATAGGCAGGATAAAAGGTAGTTAGCTTACCAAATGAGGTGAGACAAGGTTACATCATTATGTTTTATTATCAGGTCATTAAAATGACCATTTGGAATCAGTAAATGAAACGTGATAATGTGTTCAGTTATATATCAAAAAGAAAAATTCATATTTTGGTTAAAAATTTTATCACATTTGTTAAAGTGAAATGTGTTTGTTGTCCCTGCAATATAGAATTGGGATGGCTGTATTTAAGAACATAATTGTCGTGTCTCTCCACCAAAATAGTAATAAAGTATCAATACTGGTACCAATGGGGACTCAAAAAGTGAATAAAACAGAAACAATCCCTTTATCTGCAGAAGAGTGCTTGCTCTGTTTGGAGTAGACCTTTCATGAATTTATTATTCGTTTGTTTTTTCTTCAGACTTTCTCCATTTTGGTTAATTTTGATATTTCTGAACTTTTTTTGATACTGCATGTGTGAAATGATATAGTGTCAGGTGTTTTGTGTTTGTTGGTAACTAAAGTACAAATTTAGGGGGAAAAATCATAGACAGATGTATTTTTACCCCAAAGTGGCAGTGAGCAGAGAGAGGGGGGCAAGAGGGAGAGAGGGTTGGGAGGCATGAGTTAGTGGGTAATCAGCATATCCACAAAGTGGAGAGAGAGAGCTGCTAGTGACCAAACAGCAGTGATTTAAAAATTAAAGAAAATAATAATAATAATAAAAAAATTGTACTTCAGTTTTTACTGATCATTTCATGGCAGTTAAAAAAATATTAGAAATACAGCAACACCTCTGCAAACATAAAATCATAGCTCTGTCAAGTCAGCCAAGCAAAGTCCCTGAAGCATCTCATTAAAATACTAACATTACATTTGGTGTACGCAGCAGACAGAGAGGAGACACTGTGATGTCTCCTGGTCTCTTAATATTTCTAAGTCCCAACTTGTGGATTTCTGACTGAGAGCTTCACGTTCCTACTAAAATGCCGGAGGGCAATTTTTGTTTCTGTGGTACCAGAACATTTACTGACATTGTTTAAGTTTTGCTAGCATGGTAACAATTTAAAATTCTGGCTATAAAGTCCATTTTCTTCTGTCCCAATTCAAAGTTCTCACAGTCTCATTTCTGCTCTTTTGTTAAAAGTAGGGATTCAAAGAAGTTACTACTTTAACCTGACAAGTAACTTGTTCCATGCTCAAGAACTTGAATTAAAAAAGAGAGAAATGATGAACCTGAACGTGGATATACATGTTTTTTACAGGAAGCTGTGAAAGAAGACCAGGAGAGCAAGTTCTGAAGATCTGTGTCTTTCATGAAAGTGAGGAACCACCCCATCATGATGTGTCCATTGTTGTCGAAGGAACTGAGGTACTTGACCATTGTCGAAGTGTGAGCAAGGCCTGCTGCTCATGGACATCATCTATGCAATGAACTTGAGTTACCCACCATAAGTGAAGTATGATTATGACGTGTTTCAGAAGCTCTTTCTTGAGCTTGATGTCCTCACACTGTCACCCAAAGTCCAATCTCTGTGAAACAAACTCGGAGTGTGAGTGCAGATGTTTATGACACAGTTTTTTTGGTTTAAAATCCAGGTTCAGGTGTTTTCTCTTGATTGACTAAATGGCAAAACTGTAAGTAGGTGTGGTCTGTTTTGTAAGAGAACACATGAAGAAAAGGAAAACCATGTGTGAATTTGTTTGAGTTTGTCTTTTTCCTTCTTTTTGTTGTTAAATAATGTGCTTTTTATTTAATTTTGCATTAAATCTTCAGGCCACAATAGAAATGCCATTGTTGTTGGGCTAAAACAAACAGATATGTCAATTTTGTCTTATTACTTTAAATACTATTCTTTTGGGTGATTAATTTGGATACTGTATAAAGCATTTCATTTGGATCAATTAGGGTTTATATATCAGTGTTCTTTTGAAGTGTTATTTGTTAAAAATGTTACTGGATAAAAAGCAAAGAGTCAGATTATGTACTACTCAGACAGTCCCTTAACTTGCTCTTTGGTTCTCAGCATAAAAAAACCCTTAAAGTAGATGTGTTATGTTTTTGGGCCAAAAGAATGGAAAAGATTTGTGATCGTTTAACATTTCTTTTGAGATTTGAGATTTTCTGCAGTTGATAAATGCAATTGTTCTAGTGACAAAGATATTGAGAAACAATTGGTTTGAATTTTTTTTTTTTTGATAAATGGTGTATCTGTCAGATAGCCAGAGCATGTTCTATTAGAAATGCCTTGGACTTACTCAGAAAATTTAAAAAAAAAGAGATTTTCATAAAAGTTTTGTTTCAAAATGAAATATATGTTTGCAAAAGTACTCTTGAAAACAGCTTTAAGTGTTTACCCGTGAATGCAAACTGAATACACATATTTGTGTAATGGAAAATAAAGGTGGTGTTGTTAAAACACAGCTACTTCATGTTTTGTATGGCTTTGTTGTTATAAGAAACAAAGAACCAATGTGGTAAATCAAGTAAGTCATAGAACAGAGGTGCTTAACGAACACAAAATGTTGGGCAAATGTTACTTACATATAGCTCTTAAATAAATGTTTAAAAAACAAATAGAAAAGACTCTGAAAAGTCAGTTGTTTTAAGGTGAGTTTTGCAGTTTAATGCAAAGTGAGTCCAAGTAAAAACGACTAATAATAAGAGAATAAAATTCAATATAAACATTTAAAAATTGTCAGTAAAGTTTACTAGAGTTTTTCTTCTAGAAATAACTTATACATGCAAGTTAAGTTTACTTGAATATACCCCTTGTAAAATTTACTCAGAATTTCTGTGTGGAAAAACTTGCCTAGGTTTTCTAAGTAAATATAACTCCAAATTTTTTCAGTGATGAACCCCTTTTTAAAATAATACCTTTAGTGGAGGTGATTTTATCGTGTTGCAGCACGAGCTGCAGCAGCCACATGCACGAGTAAACAGGAGGCCAGATAAACAGCCTGTGCAAAAAAAATCAGACCCTTGGCACCTGCAAGTGACCTGCACTGAGGACTGGGAGCCTTGTGCTGAAGTGGTGCTGCGCTGTCCGCGGTGCTGAACCCTACAAATGGAGCGTTCAGCACCGCGGACAGCGGTCTGTTTACTGGCGCATGTCGCTGCTGCAGCAGGATCACCTCCACTAAAGGTACAAGTTTGTCTCTTTCCACAGTGTCTGTGTGACTGCAGCAGCTGTTGGAGGAATAAATGCTCAGAAATCCTTAGTGCTTCACTAGGCAACCTTATGAGCTTCAGAAAACATACAGAACATACAGAACATATATTTAGGAAAACTCACAGGCTTGTGATCAGACTGCCGTTGTGGTTCTAGTGTTAACTGGAATAGCAGCACCCGCTCTCTGTAGCTGCAACAGTTGGAAAAATGCTCCAGTAAAATTTAATCTCGTGAATTTATCAGAGATTGGTCACGGATCCGGACAGAACCATCACTTGGTTAGGATCCGGACCGAGGTCAGCCATTTGGCATGCCTGTGTTAGAACTTCTTCATGTTTTATCTGTGTGTTGCTTATGTCAGCCAGTCTGCAGCCTATTGAGTGGCGATGTGTGATGCACATTCAGCAGGAAATAAAATACAATCACGTCACTCATTCATTCACTTGGCAGCCCTCACTACGTTAAACATCTTCCCGTGCGCCTGGACTTACAGTTCTCTGAGTCTCTACAAACTCGACTGGATGCATTTCAAATGCATGAATTTGTGTCCGTGAAGCATCCCGTGCTGGTTTCACTGCTCCTGCAGAAAGACAGCAACATCCAGCACGTTAGACCGGGCTTTCCGCCTGAACAATCCGAGAGGCTTGAGATGCCTGCGCAGTGATGACATATTAACACCATCCTCATTTAAAAAAAAACAAAAAACATCAGTATTTCCCAGTGTCTGAAACCGAGAAGATGGTATAAAAGCAGATTACCTGCAAAAACGCCATTATTGCCACTGTGAGAGGATTTACAGAAGTTTCCTTTTTCTTTATCTTTTCTCCTAATTACGAGATCCTGATTTTGTAATGAGCAGATCTTTTCTCATAATTACGAGATCTTTTCGTAATTATGAATGCAATGCGCTTCCATAATGTAGAATTGATTGAGCCCCTCTCACGTCCTTTATGTACTTAACATTTATTAAAGATAAATTTTCTGTTTTGCAGCTTGGTTAGTTATAACATGAAAAAGTTCATTTCAGTGATTTAATTGGGAAATTCTAATCATAGACTCATTACACACAATGGGAAATGTAAAATAATTATGGAAATGTAAAATAATTATGGCTGCTGCAAGCCATATATTTTTTTAAAATGACAAAAAACAAATACCTTAAATATTTCACTTTGTGCTAATCTATTATGAGCTCCACTTTCTGAATGGAATTGCTGAAATAAATTAAGTTTCCATAATGAGCTTTACCTGTAGTGTTAAAGCATAATAGGATCAAATTTTAAGCAATGGGTCATTGCTCTGTAGATCAAGTTCTCACCTATAGTTGTTCCTCTGAATAAACCACAGAAGTGTGACACATGACAGCTGATTTTGTTTCTGTTCAGATTTTAATAAAGCAGTCATCTGTAGTTGCATACAGTAAACACGCTGTGATGTAAACATACAGTCACACATTCAGCATACACATTCATACAAGTTCAAAAAACACATTTACTTTACATATGGATTTGAACACATTACATGCATTTCTGCATGTAGATATGGAAATAAAACCTGTCCAATTTGTCTTTGAAAGTTATCAACCTGTATTTTATCATTTCATCAGGACGAAGAGTATAATATGGTATGCCCCCTGCTGGTCATGCATCAAATCTCCTCAAAGAGGAAAGTTTCATGTTTTCCAAATACAGATATTTGTTTCAGAATTGTGTGAGTACCATTGCAGTTACTATTTCCCTACAAAATTGTTCAGGTTTTATTAATATCACATTAAAGTTTGATAACAAAAAAGGCAATAGTGGAGTAAAAGGAGGCACTTTTATTCTGGAATTTATGTATATATATATATATATATATATATATATATATATATATATATATATATATGTTTAATGAACTATGCTCTGACACAGAAAAAAGAGGACTTCACTGAGGTGTCGTTCAGATTATCCTGAGACTGTGATGCTAACTTTCTCACACCACTGCTATGCTGTGCGCTGTGTTGCAGGAAAGAGCTGTAATAAACACCCCATAATTCACCTGGTCGTCTGTGGTCTGTAGAAGCAACAGTAGTGTGGTACTGCATCTCACAGATAGCTGTGACCTGTCACATTGGTGCCGTGACTTGTTGATCTGGAGCTGACTCTTCACCCCGGACCGGGACCATCTTGCTGGACAGCTTCTACCTTACGCTTTCAGGTGGACTGTGTATCGGTATACCAGTGTGTAGAATAACTGGTGCACATTGTTGTTCAACCAGTTTCTTTGTGTTATTGTATTCATACAAGGGGATGCTGGTATGCCTCTGTACCAGCATCCCCTTGTGTGTCCAGGTGGACTGTGATTTATAAAGGGAAAAGTGCTTGCAAGTGTGCGCATGCACGGTTTTGTAAATCAGATTTTTTTTTGGCGCACGCCATTTTCAGCTTTTGGGTGCATGTACACTTTTAGTGTGGACCCTACGCAATGTTTTATAAATTAGGCTCCAGGGTCTGTGCATTATAGAGTTGCTCTACATCTAAACAAAATGCACGACTTTGAAGACAGTCAAAAAACAAATGGCAAATAGTTTCAATTTCATAGTCACAAAAAACACAGCATCTCTCCACAACTCCAAACCTATCAACATCTTGAGTAGTTGGATAAATCAGGTGCATTATTTTGAATGCCATTTCCTTGATTTTTTTTTGTGACAAAGTATTTCATATTAAAATTCCACACAGACCTCCAATTAATGTTATCAAATTTTAAATTCCAGATGGATCTTGATTGAGGAGTTGAGATTTGGTGGTAGAGTTTCCTAATATGTTTATTGGTACATTGTTTGCTAATTGACTGTACACCACCTACAGTATGAACTCTGATGAATACTGTATGATGTCCTCCCCTCCCCCTTGCAGTAATGTTAACAGACCATCAGGAATTGCATCAAACACAATTGCGAACTCTTTAGGAGTGACTGGGATTTTATATTTTAGCGCCCACCAGCTGGTTGCCCCAGGAGAATCCTGCCATACGTCACAATGCAATGAACTATGGGTAATTCCCTCACGCTAAGTCTGCAGCGATGCCCACTCGCAAAAAGGGTGCATGAAGGGCTCAAAAAGTCAGCGAGAGATCCCTCACACCTACGGAGCCCCTAAGGTGCCACGGAGAAAAAAATAAATAAATTGTGCGCACGAGATAATAAAACGTGCGCACGATATATTAAAACGTGCACTCGATTTAATTATACAGACAAGCGGCAACAGACAGCCGGGCTTATCAGTAGATGGCGGTAATGCCCCATAATATTGTGGTCACCTGCCGGTAAAAACCAAGAGGAAGAAGAAGAAGAAGACAGCCGGGCTCGGTTGAAGCACACCAGTAACCAGCCAACGTTAGCTGTGTCTTTGAATGTAGGAGTGCAGGGTATGTACAGTCCCTTAGGCTATTTATCAGTACCTTCAATAAAAGCTGCACAACTTTCAAGACTCAAGCAAAGCTCGTGTCTTGCTGCCACCCGCTGAATAAGGTGGAGGGAGTTAGCCCCAAAGTTAGCTACAACTTCGCCTCTGTAGCAGCAAACAAGTCCCCCCTGTGCATCCCAGGTCAGGACACTGACTGAATCTGAGTACTCCTTCAGCCGGCAGAGCCTGTCTTTTAGTATGCGCAGCAAAGTTCTCCAATTTAGGATTATTCCATCTCTCATGGCAAGAGCAGCAAGAAATTCATTATATGACATTCTGAGGTGGAAGTAAAAGTTAACTAGCTCACTTCTTCTCTCCATTGTGTGTGTCTGTAAAAATCTGACGTCACTACGGGAAGCAGTAGTGGACAAGGACAAGGACAAGTCAAAACGTGGTAAATAACTTTATTTTGAGCGCATGTTTTAGCTAAAACTTAAAAAAAGCTAAAACGAAACAGTATTTCGTGCGCACGTTTTAATATATCGTGTGCACGTTTTACTATCTCGTGCGCACGATTTATATATATTTTTTTCTCCGTGGCACCTTAGGGGCTCCGTACACACCATAGATATGTATAGAAGACTAGATATGTTAGCGCGCTGTAGCAGCGCGCTGTAGCAGCCCGCTAAGCGACGTGCCTACATGGCGGCCATGTTGGGTAGGTCAACGTTCCCATTAAAGGCAATGCATGTACATTGAAAATAAATCATAACTTGCTCATTTCTTTACGGATTTTAATGCGGTTTACTTTATTGTAAACATCAAAACATGCACTATTACTACATTACATTTGATTTAAGAAAAAAAACCTCCACCAATGTTGCCTCCAATATTACCCTTTCAGTCTAGAGGTCAGGAAATCTTCTATGTTCAGTCATTCTATATATATCTAAATGTGTATAAATAGATATATTGTTATAAATATAAAAACAGAGAGATAAACATATATAGAAACTGTTTTTAGATGAAAAGTTTTAATGGTTAAAGTAATAAAGTAATCATTTATATGATCATTTATATTTATTTTCTCTCCATATATATGTTTATGATATATTTTAGATATATATGTGTGTGTGTGTGTATATCAATATCTATCTATCTATCTATCTATATCTATCTATCGAGATATATATATGTATATATATATATATATATATATATATATATATATGTACCAGTGATTTGAAGGTCCTGTTTGGCCTGTGTTAGGTTGAATACAAAGCAAGGACAGGATTTTTACAGGTTACATTTTTAAAACTTATTTACATGAACTCATACAACCTCATTGCTAGAAACCCTGAAAGAGGACTGTTTTGCATGACCTCTTCCTCGTACTTCCACCCTGTAAATCAAGGGAAGTTAGTCTGGCAATGCGGTGCAGCCTTATTTTAAAGAACACGGACACAATGTATGTACTCAAGAGAGACTGGTGGTTCTCTATACCAAACTGTGTTTCCGATGTGCTCCCCAAGTGAAAACACATCCTTTGTGCCAATCTCTTCTCGAAAAAAACGTGTGATGACAGTCTCCTGTGGTATTCGCCCAGCGCTATGGCGAATGGCTTGCTCGGCAGCTCTCACCACCTGAACAGTGCCATCTGAGGGAATCACCAATCTACCATTGTTTTTCAGTGTCAAAAGATGGTAGCTCTCACTGAACGATGGTTTCATAGCCAGACATGAGGCTCATGCGGCACACATCACAGGTCAGCCTTCTTAGGATTTGCCAAACAACAAATCCAGCAATATAAACCAAAGCGTTGTCCACCAGGCTCCCAAAGCGGGTAGGGAGGTAGCTGTGGTGACACACAAGGCCAGAAAGGTTCACAAAGGGGGAAGGAAGCTCTTCAGCAGCATCAGCAGAGGACATTTCTGCAGACTTGCTGCAGTAATATATAAAATAAGAATCATTTTTCATTATTTCTATTTTTTTAGGAAAGTATGGCTAGACAGAAATTGTCAGTTGAGGAGCAAAGGAGAAGAAACAGAGAGTACCAGCAAAAGAGAAGAGAAAAATTAAACAGTGACCAAGAGAGCAAACAAGACATGCAAGAGAAGGAAAGAAAAAGGTGGAAGAAAAGAGTTCAAGACAAAAAAGTAATACAGATAGGCGAGATAGGAGACAGGGAAAAGAGGAATCAGAGAAAGTACTGGAGAGAGGCACAGAAAAGGTCCAGACAGAAAAGGTCAAGTGAGGGTGCGATGCTGGGGGCAGAAACCCCCCCAGATAGTCCGCAAGATCAGAATAATCAGAATAGTCAAGAATGCAATGACAGACACAGGACGCATACTCTCAGACAACAAAGGGAGAGAGGAAAAACCAGAAAAAGGCATTAAAGAGAAATAAATGCTTTGAAAGAGAAGCTCAAGAAGGTAACAAAACAACGAAACAAACTGAGAAACAAGTATGGCGAAGAAGAAAGGCTACAAATGAAACACCACTGGATTCATCAGGGCACAGAAACAAAGAAGATGCGATCATGAAGCAAAATTAGCTATCCAAAAATCAAAAAAGCCCTTCTTTTCCACAACATCCTCAGAAGAGAGCTAAAGAAAAACAAAAATCCTTGACCATGGCATCAAGAACCTGCACTGATTGTGTCATCAGGTAAATTTCTGAAAAAGTATCGTCTCCTTCACCAAATCCACCAGTTTGGGCTAACCTACAAATTAATGAGAGGAGGCAAAAAGACAAAGAAGAAGCCAACATTCCTAGAAGGTATAACACAGACAGCTGTGGATTTCTTCTTGAACTCTTGTGTGACAACTGATAAGTCCGACACCATCACTAAGAACAAGCTGAAGCACCAGAGAATGATCCTAACAGACTCCATGATCAACCTCCACAGTGATTTTCTCATTAGGAACCCCACTGTAAAGCTGAGCTATTCTTCGTTCTGTGCTCTGAAGCCATTCTTCATTACAGCACTAAAAGCATCTGATCGGAAGACATGTCTGTGTCAAATGCATGAAAATGCATGGTTCATGCTTGAGGTCCTTAGACATTATGGTGTTTTGAGAACAAACAAACTGGATGACAGTTTTCCATTAGTATGTTGCTCTCCAGCAAGTGAGGCCTGCCTTCTTCGTACTCGCCCACGATGTCTAAACAAAGGTACAGCCACAACCCAAGAGCAAGACAATATCCATGTCCAGTGGAAGCAGTGGGAGACAGCTGAAGAAGACACAGTCAAGGGGAGCCACATCAACACTAAGCTCATCCAACACAGTGGCAGTCTTTCAGAGCTGATCAAACTCTATGAGCAAAGACTCAGAAATGAAACCACAACACGTGTGTTAGCGAGAAACCAGTCAAAAGCATACAGAAACATAATCGACACCTGTGATGAAAGTACAGCAACTGTCCATGTTGACTTTTCAGGATCCTCGACATGCAAATATCAGTCTGAAGCTCAGGCCTGCCATTTCAGACAAACTTTGCCACAAATAACATTACACACTGGAATGTATTACATTAAGAGTGGAAAGGCAGAGTTTTGCACACTTTCAGACTCAAAGAGACAGGATGCTGCAGCAATCTGGACACACATGGATCCAGTCCTAAAAGATATCAAGAAAAATATCCAGAGGTTACCACAGTGCACTTTTGGTCTGATGGCCCAAGTAAACAGTACAAGAACAAGAAGAAGTATCCCACCTACACTGGGGTTTAAAAGAGCAACATGGAACTTCTTCCCCACTTCCCATAGTAAGGGTGCACCAGACAGCATTGAAGGAACAGTGAAAAGAACGGCTGACAACCTGGTCCTGAGAGGAAATGATATGACAGACGGAAAGACATTCTTTGAAAAGGTCTCCATCAGTCTGAAGGGTGTTCATCTGTACAGCATTGCAGAGGGGGAAATGCAAAGATATGATGAACTTCTTATGAAACCTCTCAAACAGGTTCCTTCAACAAGACAAATACACCAGGCTATCGCACATGAGAACAGGATCCACCTCAGACAACTATCCTGCTTTTGCAGCAAGACGTTGGTTTGCCAGTGCTTCAGCCCAGCTACCCTCTTTTTCAGTGGCTTCCCAGAGGAACAGCAGGGTGATACTAGGAAGGCAAAGAAGAAAAGTCCTTTGGCCATGTTGTTTGAGGAGATGGAAAAACAAATGGAAGGAGAGATGACAGATGAAATGGAAATGGAAAACGTGGTGGAGGAGTTGGATGAGGACCCTCTGAAAGGTCCAGAGGGTACTATGACAGTAACAACTGTTAGGAGCCTTAATAATGGAGACTGGCTAGCAGTAGTATATGATGACCACTGGTGGCTAGCCAGGACCATTGCTGTTGATACTGAGCATGAAGACGTGAAAGTGGAGTTTCTGCATCCCCATGGTCCAACAGCAAAGGTTCAACCTAAACTTGTCATTAAGGATGTCTGTTTCTGCCCAGTTGAAGACATCATCGTGAAAATAACAGGAAATGCATCATCAGTCAGATCAAGAACCCGAGAGATCTACAGCATAGCCCTGATGTGATAGATTTCATACAGCATGAGCATGTCCGACGTCTGTTGCTCAACAAGGAATGAGTTAAGGTTAGACAAAATTTAAATCTTAAAATAAGCTAATTGAACCTGTTTCCAAGCTACATATTTTGTGTTGTAGTATTTCTGTTAAGGAATGTTAATTTATATAAACTTAGACTTAAGTAGGCAGTGCAGGGCAATCACACCCACACTCTCTCTCTCTCCCAAACACACACACACACCCACACACACACACACACCTGTGCTACTTTAAAAAGAAAATTATGATGAAGACCAAGCAAAGAAACAGTGGACACAGTTTTGAATTTTCAACTCTCTGACACTCTTTTTTTTCCCAGTTAGTCAAAGGGCTCACACCAGAAAGGCGGCCCACAGGATAAGAGATGGAGACCGAGGAAGTGAAGGGGAGGAAAAGTAGACACAGGAGAAGAGGAAGAGAAGATGAGGAGAGCAGGAGGTGGTATAGGAGCAGTAGATGACAACAGAGGGAGAGGAGGAGAAGGGCCCCTACTTTCCATAATTGTTTTGTTAATAGATGGAAACCGTTTATGTACAGTGTTTATTTTAAATGAATTTGCAGTATGTCCAATATAAGGTTAGTAGTTAGTTCTAGTTCTACATCTGTTGTCACCTCATTTGTTCATAAATCTCCAATGCACACATATTTTTCAACACTGTCAGTGTTTTGTCAAGACTATCAGACCTTTGTCAACACCGTCAGTTTTTTGTCAACACCATCAGACCTTCGTCAACACCACATCAGATGTATGTTTTTGTGAATTTTGAAAAACTAAAATAAAATCTTTCTTCAGTACATGTTGTTTATGTAATAAAGGACTCACTGAGCTACATCCTCTTATCACTTATTTATTTAAGAAAATTACTTTTATGATATTAAAATTAAAAACAAAGTTTGAAAATCTCAATATTTGGAAATCTGGGTTTTCAGAATAGTGTGAAATCACAATGTAAGTTTATATATTAAATGCTATTGCATACCAGAGTATCTAAGCACAATTACCACATACTTTAGAACTTTAGGTTCTTGTTGGCCTGGAGGAATTAAAATTGTATACTTTTAAGTGTGTCTGACGGAGTTGACACAAATTGGGTTCGAAAGAGAAACATTTTTATTTGTTAAAAATGTAATTTTATTTAGAACCTGTTCCTTTACATGGTTACTCAGATAAGACATTTCTCATTAATATGTAACTCGAACAAATGTAGTATGCATTTTTAAAAAAAGCTTTAATAAAGTGTTTTGTCCCAACTGTCAAGAATCTGTGGTATATATATATATATATGTATGTATATATATATATATATATATATATATATATATATATATATATATATATATATATATATATATATATATATATATGAATTATAGTTATACGTATAAAAAGATAACTTTTCAGGTGATAATTTTGATATATCACCTGATATATATAAAATGTTGTTCTTACCTGATGCTCTGATGAAGTTAAAGAGCAATCCCAAATGATCCTGGCTGAATCTATAGGTCAGGATATGCTGCTGATCTGCTAGCATTTTAGGAATCATCTGTGTCAAGATGTCGATGTTTATGACAAACCCCATGACAGACAGGTACCTTCAAAAGAAAGTGTTGCATGACTTAGAAGATTTGTTTTAAGTAAAATACCTTTTTTCGAAAATGGTTATGCAAACTTACTGGGTGCTTTTTTACAGGGATGTAAACTTGGGAACAATTTAGAACACAATATGCCGAACTTGCAAAAACATGCAATACTTACCAATTTGATGCCTGCACTATCTGGTAGGAAAAGATATAACAAAGAATTTCAACCAGAAACAAATCAGCAGATAAAAATATTGGAGCAAGAGAGCATCAAGTGGTTATACATTACATTTTTACTGCTGTAGAACCTGAAAAAACTGAAACCAAAAAAATGTCAACAAAGACAACAACAGACAGTCAACACATTAGATCTTGACAACATCATGTTGACATAGGTACCATACCACTTTGACAGCTGTAAATCCTCAGAAGAAATTAAATTTGAGCACAGTGGAGAAAGGGAGCATCATGAGACCATTCTCACTTACTTATCACCATGACCTTATCACCTTATCAGCGGCATGCTTGAAAAACAGCATCTTATGAACGTGATGCTGAACTTGAACAGAACAGAAATTTGGGTATTTTAAAAGACCTCTTTGACCGTTGAAGGGGTTTGTTATCCTTCATCACCAAAGAAATCAGGTACTTCCTGGCTTTCTTCAAGAAAAGAACTTTCTCCCGCCAATTGAGCTTTCCCAGGGGAGCTTTGTACCCTTTGGCACGGGGATTGCGGCTTTTCATTATATCCAAGAGCCTGTCAATGATCTAGGAACAAATATCTACATTATAGCTGCAGAAAGGCAGTAAAGCAGCAAGCAAAATAAATCAGGGATGTCAATGAACTTCAAGGTTTCAAAAAGGGATTTTTTGCATAAATTAGGCTGATTAAATAATTAGCATATCACACCCAACAATCTAGCGTTAAAAGTTTCTCGTAATTCACCAAAGCAGGGAGTCAATAGATATCAGATAAATCAAATTAATTCCCCCTCCATGCAGCAGAATAATCACAAGTTACTTTGTTCAGGAACACACAGCCATAGTGTTGCATTACCTCAATGAATACTGCTGTTGCTTCACAGCTTTGAAACTCTGGACAGCCAAGATCCCTCAGGGTGTGGAGAGCTACTGCAACAGAGCAGCTCAAAGTCTGCGCAGCCAGGGAGACCTTCATTTTCTGGTTGTCAAAATGTATGTGTTTGTCGGTCAGTTTGTTGGCTGCATGAAGTCCTTCTTTTTTCTGTGAGCTGTTCAACTGACCAGTGTGGCTCCACTCAATCTTGCCTACAGAGCTCTTGATTGGACTGTATGACTGCAGAAACAGTCATAATGTTTAATTATAATTTAATTTGATTTTTGTCAGTACTTACTTACACAAGTAAAGACAGTAAATTGTAAATTATCACATTACCTGCAACATGTTGCGTGCGAGCTTCAACATGTGGCAAGCATCCGTCATAACAAACACTTCATGAGAAGGGTCAGCTGGGTGTGGAAAGCTTGTTTTCAACAGTCCATGTGGGTTTTCCCCTCAGCTCACAACCAAGTTGGTTGCGCATGCTTATATTGGTGGCATGACCATCCATAGTCAAACACACCACTTTGATGTGCCGCTTATGGAGTTCCTCCAAAGCATGTGCAAGGAGCTCTTTCTGGGTTTCTGGTGAAAGCGAATTTGTGAAGTAATGACCAATTGGAGCTTTCCACTGTCCTTGTAAGCCAACAACGATGAAAACAACAGCCTCGGTGGCTACATCAGGTTCATTACATCCAGCACCCATATCCACATATCCAGACATTGCTTTGGTGTGTGCATTGTACTGAATATGTTTCTTCATCGCCATGGCATCTAACATCAGAGAGACACAGCCATACTTGGAAGGGTCTTGTCGTCCAAAGAAGAAAGCCACCTTTAGGTTGTAAAAATTGTAAAATTTATAACCAATTGCTTACAAGTATTTGTTTCAATTCAGCTATTAAAAAAAAGAAACAAAACTGGTTCCCCCCAAAAGCATATGAGCAGGCTCATAACATCGCAAAATTTTATACGAGTTTGTAGATTTGTTTTAATTTTTATTGTTTATTCAAGGGCAAAGTACGCAGGGCTTTTGTGATTCACGTATTTTTGGGTGAAGTCAATAAAACAACATTAGGATTATCTTTGAAGTGAGCGTGGGTGTGGGAGAGGAAGATGTAGTGTGTCTCTGAGGAAGCTGTACGCTTTAGGGCCATGGAGATGTAGGGTGATGGCAAACTCACACTGCTCCACTGAATACTCATTTTGCTGCCTCTTTTTAAAGAGGTCGAAAAGGAGATCTGAAATTCAATTTGCACAAATGAGTAAGCACCCTTAAATACTAAAAATGTAGTCTGACATAGGGAGTAAAGTAAACAATATATTGAATTTACCTGAGTATATTTCCAGCTTCTCACAGAGCTCCTCAGTCAGTAGGTTCTTCTCTCTCAGAACCTTCAGAAGAGCCTTTATAGTGGTCTTTGCCCTCCGTTCTCGCACCTGTGCATTTCTCTTCTCCTTCTCCAGGCTCAACACTCTGGCTGCAACCTCACTGAACCTGGCTTTTAGAGCAGAGGGAGAACTGGGCAACAAATAGTTGTGGCCCTAGTAGAAAAAGGGATGAAAAATGTGTGGTTAGTCACAAATTTTATAGTCTTTCATAGATACCACTACCAACACCATGCATATTGAGACCTAGCCCATAATCCTCTCACCTTTTTGGGACTTATCAAGTACAAATACTCACAAGGTCAACATTAGGTTGAGGTTCCTTTTTGGTGGTGTACTGAGAAGTGTCTAATGCTAAGCTCTCTGTAGCTTGCCTTGAGGTTGTTGTGGTCCTTGTTGCTTTGGGCCAAAGAAAAATAGATAGAGCTTTATTAATCCAATGGGGGAGATGTGTATACACACACACACACACACACACACACACCCACACACCCACACACACACACACATATATAAATACATATATATATTTAATGTTTATTTGTATAGGGACAGTATGAAGCAACGAAATATTGCAACACACTACAGCATCTCTATCCAAAGCTAATTTGCAATGCCCGTCCGTGGCTGGGCCTTTGAAAACACAAAGAACAACAATAAATGCAAACAGACAAAAAAACCTAACAAGCTCAACAATACAGACAAAGCAAGTATATCCAACAATACAAAAAATAGAGAAAACAGGAAACACATGATCATTAATGACCACAATTCTGGGTTTTAAATGATTCTAGTCTGGATCCAGTTTAAGTTCTGAAGGTAAAGCGTTCCACATGTTGATGCCTTCACCAGAGGAAGCAGTTTGTCCCGGTGAAGATTTACAAAAGGGTACATTACAGTCTCCGTAGGCTGCTGTATGTGTTGCAGACCCGATACTCTCAGGGGAACCACAAGGTCACTGAGCACCTGAGGAGCCTGATGATTTAGACATGTATGAATGAGTTTAAGATTGAAGATTTTAATGAAGTTATCAAATTTAACATGTTCAGTTTTTTCAGGACATGACAGTAGTGTGATTGGTTTCCTGTCTAAGATTTTAATAGCTCGGTTGTAGATCATCATCAGAGGCCTCAGTGTGGAAGGTGATGCTTGTGACCAAGAGGTCACACAGTAACTTAAGTGGGAGAAAACCATGGAGTGCATCATGGCATTTGAAGCAGAGATACACATAACTGACATACAATGAGCAAATAAATGCTAATAGCATGAAAGCAGGGATACAAACACAAGTAGGGTGAAAAATAAGTGTGCACTGGGTCACAGTGGATCATCTATAAAGTAACAGGAAAAGTCCCCCAAGACACTCCAGCTGCAGACCTCAACTCTCAGACGATTTTGTTGGAGACTCCACTCTGAGATCCTCTCCACTGTCAGAAAGAAGTGACGTCAGGATATGAAGTAAAAGCCAAACAAAATAAAATCGAGAGCATTGCCTTCACAGTTACGTTGGGTTTTCTGTGTTTTGATTAACTTGGTTAACCTGATTCTTAAATAGCCTTACATTGATAAAACAAAGTGTAAAATGCACGTCAACAATAACACAACATAAATGGTGGGCAGCTCTTTTAGGTGTAATGATCTCGACCATATTCATTTCTTTAAGAGAGACTCTATTGTTTATTTTGCGCGACGGTCTTATTGCAACCACACCTCTGTTTACATTCATTGATGTTAAACAGGGATGATAAATGTAAGGTTTAAACATTCACAGCAATATGATTGACTTAATACTATACGCAACACGTGAATGTGAAATATGGGGGGGCTTGAGAAATGTTTTGCAAAACATATAAACTTAGTGTTACCAATAGATTGGATAGAAAATATATGTGTTACTCTAAGTTTATTACTGAGTGCAATATTTTTTTATCAGTATTCTAATTGTATTAGGGGCCTCTCTGGGCCCCTGTCTGTCATGGGCCCCTAGAATCCTTCTCCTTTTTCTCCCCTTTTCAGCGCCCCTGGCACTATGTTTATGACAAGAAAATACATAAGACAAGGAATGGGGATTGATATGTGGAAAATTGGCTGGGGGGGGGGGGGGCTAGAAACTTGGCAGCCCGTTCTTGAGTAAAATTTAATGATCACGATCTTAAAACAATAAAGTAGCAATTAGATAGGCAATAAGTACCAGATGATAAGCATAAGCACTATTTTCATTAATGTATGTGATGAGATGCACTATGAAACAGATATTGCACTTTATGTTGTGTCATTGTTGACATACATTTTATACTAAGTTTATTCAATGCAACACTATTTACCAATCAGGTTAACCAAGTTAATCAAAACAGAAAACCGGAAGTGTCTACCCAACATAGCTTTAAAGGCAATGCTATCGATTTTATTTCTTTATTTATCTTTTTACTTCATATCCTGAAGTCACTTCCTTCTGACAGTGGAGAGAATCTCAGAGTGGAGTCTCCAACAGAATCGGCTGAGAGTGGAGGTCTGCAGCTGGACCCCTCTCGAAAAATGGTCAATTCTCATGATGCACCTACTTTTCTAAGATGAGCCGGGAAGTTAAACACAGATGGAATGACACCAGGTCTAATCCGGCAAATCTGTCCAGTCCTGTCAAACTCATCTGGTTTAAAATGTTTACTGCAGAGCACAGACTCATCACTGGCAGCAAAAGCCTCTCTCCCCAGAGCTAGTTCCCACTTTTTCCTCAATTCATAGTCTCTGGGAAACCTATATGGTGTAAGAAAAGTAGACAGAGGAGTCTGTACACAAAAACATATTGCAAACAGAAATCATGCTAATAAATTGAGGGAAAAGAAGCTACTTAGCCAATATACTGCACATAAAGATACAAAGTAAATGTCGTATCCAAAGGCTCCAGCAGATGGAAACAGACTCCTGTAATGTAAAGTTTATTTTTTTGACCTTTTAAAATTTGAAGTTGTTTTTCTGAAAACTGTAAAGTTTTATTTTTAACTATAATGTTAGCTTTAAAGCATCAGTTTAGTGGTGCATGAGATTCTGTTTGTGTTTACAATCTTGAGCCATGAGACATAAGACATTTATAAAATAAGACACTGTTCAGGTGACACAAGAAATGTTCTTAAAATGGTGAAAATGACATAAATTACAGCTTTATTTTCTGGGAGCAGGTTAAACTTTGGTTGTTTTATTGATTTTTTTATTCAGTAAATACTGATGTTAACTTTTGATGTATTTTTTATCACTCTTCTGTAGGTCTACAACACCACATTGAGGGAACGATTCTCCTTCTCTGACCATCTCATCAGTGACACTTTGCTGCAGGGTCACAGGTTCACACAGTACCACGCCATGTTTCCTGAAGATTTCCTTGAAGGCCGACCCAGTGCTCAACAGGAGCAAGCTGAAGACAGAGTTCAGTCTTAATCTACAGCAAGGAGGAGTTCAGGGCCTGCTGTGGTGCTGTGGATCTTATCCTGTTGTTGATGGAAAATAATCTTGGAGAGGTATTTTCAGAGACTGTCACTCTCCTAAAGATCCTCATCACCACACCCATGACCACTGCAGAAGCTGAGGTGCTTCTCAGAACTTTCCTCAGAAACACCATGAACCAGGACAGGCTGAATGCACTGGCCATGCTGTCAATGGAAGAGAGACTGGTGACGGATATGATGGACTTCAATCAGAGGGTCACTGAGAAATTTGCAGCCCAGAAGGAAAGGAGGGAAAAATGTTCAAATAGTGCATTGTTCAAAGTAGGTTGCATTGTGATTATGTTTTGTCTTTAGGTTTTTTTTTCACTGTAGTATGGAGTGGCTATTTGATAGGTAAACATCCAACAGGACTCTGTGAATGTTTTAAGACAGCAGAAACAATAAAACATGTACTCATTGATTGTGCTAAACACACACAGGAAAGGCGACAGGTTAGTCGGCAAAGAAACTTTGGATCTCACTGTAAAGAATCTGCTGGGGTCAGCATCTGACAAAGTATTCAAGTCATTAATGACATACTTGAGGGAGACTGGATTATTGTACAGAGTTTAACTTTGGAGTTTTGTGAGTATGTATGGTCATGTATATATATATATATATATATATATATATATATATATATATATATATATATATATATATATATATATATATATATATATATATATATATATATATATATATGTATATATATATATATATATATATATATGTATATATATATATATTTATATTTATATACACACACACACCTATATATATAGATGCAGGCGCTCTTATAAATGGTGCTGCCATTGTTCTTTATTGTTCAATGTTTTTGTTTTGCTTGTTTTTATGTCTGTAAATCTTCTTGCTCGTCTTGTTTTGTTCACACAGATTTTGCCATGCAACCTACCCTTACACAGACCCCCACACACACGCACACTCACACACCCACCTGCATATGTCCACACCCACACATATACACACACTCACTCAGCATATTGACCTCTTCTTTCTTTGATAACCCACCAGCATGTCAGCTCTAAAATTTGTAACTTGGAATGTCCGTGGCATGGGCACACAGTAATGAAAAATAAAATATTTAATCATCTCATCTCACTTCAGGCAGATATTCGTTTACTACAGGAAACACACGTCTCAGAGCTAGACAATATCAAATTACGATCATCCCCATTCAACCATTCTTTTTAATCTCACTACAATAAAAAACAAAGAGGAGTTTGTATTTTAATCAGCAAGTCAGTATCATTCATCCATAATTCCACCATCACTGACCCAGAAGGAAGATTCATTATTATTAACATATCAATCAACAATAGCTCTCTGACAGTTGGTAATCTATATGGCCCGAGCACTGATGACCCCTCTTTTTTTCATAAATTCTTTTCATCCATATCCAACTTTTCTGACTCTCCAATAATAATTGGTGGCGACTTCAACACAGTATTAGACCCATCAATAGACAGATCCAACACATCCGGAAATAAACGCACCTGGCAATCTACAGAAACAATAATCCAGTTCATGAGAGATTTTGATCTTGGCGATAGTTGGCATCTACAACATCCAACAGCAAAAGAGTTCTCATTTTTCTCTCCAGTACATCATTCACACTCTCCTATCGACCTCTTCCTCACCAGTAATTCAATGATTCCGAACATTTCTGAACACCCTATTGTCACGGCCGGCTCTAAGCCACTGACAAAGAAGGGGAGAAGGAGTGGAGTACACTGCAAGCAACATCGATTTTATTACAATAATATATAATAACATCTAAAGACACATTAATTCAGGTGCTGCCAAAGCAACCTAACAAAATCATGACTAGGAAGGGGAGCAAGAGTCCACCAATAAGCAGTCTGCCAGCGTCTCCTCTCCAAAACCAGCTCCTGTTCCAGCTCCTGTTCCCGCTCCTGTTCCAGCTCCAGCTCCCCAGATGCACTGACCAGCCTGATCTTTATACGCATGAGAGAACACCGGGCCCAGGTGTTCTCAATCCATATGTCAATCCCGACCACCGCCAGACCACACCTACTGGATCCTGAGGACACAAAACACACTAACCAGCAAACAGGCCACCAGAGGATCGTCACAGTGTCCACCCCATCATCATCAGTGACCATGCCCCAGTGTCATTCAAATGGCATCACCGAAGACCACACAAACCAACCCCCAGATGGCGCTTTAACACATCACTCCTGAAAGACCCTGAATTTAACAACCTCATCAAAAGAGAGTGGGCATCCTTCCTGGAAATAAATGATTCCTCAAAGCCATCACCCACACTTCTATGGGAAACAGCTAAAGCCGTCATAAGAGGAATCATGGGTACTCATACAATACAAAATCATTCATAGAACGCAACTGACTGGACAAAAAATGCAAAAAATGGGCTTCTCATCATCTGGAAACTGTCCACACTGCACACAAAACTGCACAGATACCGAAATACATGCAACCTGGCACTGCACATCTGTCCACCACTTCTGGAAAAACATTACAGACATCTTATCCCAAATCATGGGCTCCCACATCCCACTTTCCCCCACCTTCTGTTTGTTAGGAGACCTGTCTACATTAAAACTTGACCAAACACACAACCGTTTACTTCTCGTGGCGCTAACTGTCGCAAGAAAATTATCCTCATGACCTGGAAATCATGGAACTCCATACACATCACACACTGGAAAACCTGCTCATTGATTACATCTCCCTAGAAAACACAAACTCCTCTGACACTCATCACAACCCTGTCTGGCAGTCTGGGGGGAATCGGCTGTCCTTTGGTGTGGTGCCATCGTTGGGCCACGGGTGTGGATGGTTGCAATAAATAAGCTGATAATAAAAGCCTGGCGCACACTACAGGATTCTCGGCCCAATTTAACCCAGATCCAGCCCTCCCGACAATCAGGGAAGAAATCTGGTCGGGGAACAAAATCGGCCCCGACGTTCGACTAAGATTATCTTCTAGTGTGAGTGGGTGACAGATCAATCTTAAGCCCCACGATCGTCTCATAGACTCGTCGGAGCCAGCCCGATAATTTTCAAACATGTTTGATATTTATTTGGATGATTACACAACTCTTATTCGCTGAGGTGATGACAGTAGCCAATCAGAGAGAGCCGCCTACGATGACCGGAAATGACCACGAGACAGGAGTTATCAGAGGCAAGAATGGTGAGCACGAAGAGCGTACGGGTGAGATGGACAGTGGAGATGGAGGACAGTCTTGTCGACCTGTGGCAAGACCACGAATGTTTGTACAACGTTTCATGCAGAGATTATCACAACCGATGTGAAAAGGACAAGCGTTGGAGAGAAATTGCATCCGAATTAAATATTCCAGGTGAGATAATAATGTGGCAGAGTGCCACAGGTAATCACCCCAGCGCTGATATCCAGGACAACAGCTCTCGCTCTCATGTGATATTGCTTGAATACATCAGTTATACAAGCACATTTTACTAGTTAACAGTAATAAGCGAGAAGGAATACTGATTTGTTTGTTTAACTTGCCACTCTAGTCTCCATATTTTATCCAAGGAGATGACGTAGGATCACATTGAGCGTCTCTCTGGTCCGATAATCTTGATGAAATCCTGTAGTGTGCGCTGGTCACGATTTTCAAATCTTGTAGTGTGTGTGTGCTTAAGATTTCAGAGAAGATAATCTGTCAAGATTCTCTTTATGTGTGTGATACAACCCGATTTCAGAATCTTATAAGATTTTTAAAATCCTGTAGTGTGAGCCAGCCTTAAGGGGAAGGGAAGGAGCAAAAAGGAAAAAAAAAGCTGACAAAGACAATGTTTTTCTGATAAAGAACAAAAGACACGCACGCACACACACACACACCGACACATATCATACACACAAAAACAGCTCACTCTTTTTTTTTTTTTCCTTTTTTTTCTTTTTTATTTCTTTTCTTTGTTTTTGTTTGGTTACTCATTCTGTTTTGTCTATTGGTAAAACCAGTCTGCTTTTATGTTATGTAACCTGTCTTGTTATATGTCCTAGTCTCTGTCTGTATTGTTTGTTTTTGCAATAAATAATTAAAAAAAAGTTGGGAGCATGGAATTGTCCAAAATGTCTTGGTATGCTGAAGCATTCAGAGTTCCTTTCACTGGAACTAAGGGGCCAAGCCCAGCTCCTGAAAAACAACCCCACACCATAATCCCCCCTCCACCAAACTTTACACTTGGCACAATGCAGTCTGACAAGTATCGTTCTCCTGGCAACCGCCAAACCCAGACTCCTCCATCAGATTGCCAGATGGAGAAGTGTGATTCGTCACTCCAGAGAACGCGTCTCCACTGCTCTAGAGTCCAGTGCGGCGTGCTTTACAGCACTGCATCCGACGCTTTGCATTGCACTTGGTGATGTATGGCTTGGATGCAGCTGCTCGGCCATGGAAACCCATTCCATGAAGCTCTCTGCACACTGTTCTTGAGCTAATCTGAAGGCCACATGAAGTTTGGAGGTCTGTAGCGATTGACTCTGCAGAAAGTTGGCAACCTCTTGGCACTATGCGCCTCAGCATCCGCTGACCCCGCTCCATCAGTTTACGTGGCCTACCACTTCGTGGCTGAGTTGCTGTCGTTCCCAAACACCTCTACATTCTTACAATACAGCTGACAGTTGACTGTGGAATATTTAGGAGTGAGGAAATTTCAGGACTGGATTCACTGAGCTCCTGAGAGCGACCCATTCTTTCACAAATGTTTGTAAAATAAGGAAATCGTGCTATTATATTAATCATTCTATTAAACGTGTATCTCAGTCCGTTAGCGATCTCTCCCCCAAGCCTCGGGTCGGGATCAGAACGTCTATGCTCTCACGCATGCTCACATCACAGTGAGGGGCGCCAGCTGATAGCGCCCAAGCTTTCCGTGCTCTCACACATGCTCAGATTACAGTTTTGCATTAAAAAGTTAGCTTATCCTAGCCCAATAAAAAAAAACCCTTCAGGGGCGCTTGCAACCAGCACCCGAGCGTTCCTAATTTGCATAACGTCAGCACGTTCATAAGCAGATTGGTCACAAAGAGACGCACAGCTACAATGCGTCTGACGTAGCTGCTGAGGAGAACATAACAGGAGAAGCTGCAGGTGAAAGAGCTCGGACCTTATCAGCCGAGCATCAGAATTTATCAGTAGTCCAAAGACAGTGGGCAACAATACACTCAGCTTTACACTTCTGGCTTTTTTAGACAGGTTACATAACCTCGTCCGCGATGTATTAAGAGTGCAAAACAGAGAGGGATTACTTTACACACAGAAACCTTTAGTAGATCTGGCCCATTGCTTTTAATCCTGCTATATTGTGAGAAAGTGAGAAACACACCGTAGAATAGGCCCTATATGATATAATAGTCTGCTTTTATGGAGGTGTTACGTTAATTTGCATAGTTGCTATTAAATGAACCAATATATTCATACAAAATATTGCTTTTATATATTATTATTAAGTCAAATATATTGGAAAGCTGACTCATGGCCATCTCCATATTGTATTAAATTAGTGCGTTCATTTTTTAGGTTTGTGACACTATCTTAGGCCATGCAAAAGATTTTGCAGGGTAATTAATTTGATAATCTCAATTTTAGGCTTTAAAAAATCTTAAATCTGTCCATATTTTGTAAAGTGGGCTAAAATTATGTATGTAAATTTACAACTTCCTTTGTTGCCCCCTTTTTGTTTAATTGCTTGTTAAACTAACTAGAACTAAATTAAAACAAAAACAAACCTGAAAAACTAAATAAAAAATAAAAAAAACAATTTAGTTTTAAAAAGTATAATAACCCTGACACACACTCACTGACTCCATTGTATATAAAACATTTGTTCTTGATTGTTTATAGGCTGTTCTGTGGCAATAAATCTGATTAGTTTGAAAGCAATTCTGTGACTGCAATTTTCCATAGGCTACTTTTTCTGAATTCATAATTGTCTTAGAAAGGTCTTTAAAAGCCTAAAATTTGTTAAAACCTGCGGAAACCCTGTTTTTGGTATATGTCTATTTTGGAGTAACAGCCTCCCCCATAAATATACACACACACACCCCCACACACATATATATATATTTATATATATATATATGTATTTTTTTTCCTGCCTAATTTCTTGTGACACACTCCAATCCATTAGGTGGCGGTAACGCTCTCTAAGCTGGCTGCCAACCTCCAATAAACCGAACAGAAGAAGAAGAGAAGGTCTGCAGCCAGACTGTCTTGTGGAAAATCCAGTCGGATGTCAAGGAGTACACAACAGAGATCCTGACGGTCCCTGCACGCTGTATACACCCGCAGGCCATCAGGAGACCGGACACCGTGGGTGGCTGCAGCATTTCGTCAAATCCTATCCCGAAGATCCAAGCCTGTTGGGAGTGGTTGTGGGAGAAATCAGATCGCCAGGACAGGTTAAATTTCTCAATTATATTCCATATGGCACAGGAACTGTTAAATTCATACATTTCTGACTTAATCCCCTATCACGTACGACAGATACACTTGTTCAGTGCTGTCTGACTAGTGACATGGAAGTCTATGGAGAGAATTTTGTATCTTTATGATGCAATCAAAAAGAATAGATTTGAAAACAAAAAAATGTTTGTGAACAAGTTACATATATTTGTGATTAAAACTGTATCTTGATAAATCCACCGGTTTTGTTTACAAACCAAAATATTGTTCTCATGAACCACAGATCCGTTTGCGTATCCTGAAGTTTTGTTTGCGTTTCTAAAAGTTTTGCTTGCGTTTCTTAATGACTCTCATGGGCGGGGCCCCTTCTGAAAACTGTAAGAAGCTTCCTGATTGGTCAGTGTCAGTCAGAGCGACCAGAGCGGTTGAAAGAGAGAGTGGCGTCATCTTCATAGACGCCAGTGGACCAATTATTTGACAGCAATGGAGGATCATGGGAGCCCTCGATAGTTCCAAACAATGTGACTGAGGCAATAGGATTCCTATGGGTAATGTGTGATTCTCGCATTTATCGAAGGCCTGTTGACAGGTAGGAAGCTACAGTTGATATTTTAATGATGGTCATTTTACAAGCACATTTGAATCAAATTAACAATGTAATTTAAAGCATGGTAGCTCATCAATTTTAAACAAAATATTAATTTTAATGTGATTACTGGGCTACTTCTTGTTGTATCTTACATCCTTGATGAAAACTCTTTTGCATTAGGCCTGTGTGGTTAACCTGAAAACAACAGGATTGAATAAAGAAATCGTGTAAGCCATTGTTTTACTGCTTAGTTTTCGTTTAATATGACACAGTACGGATAAGTAGTCAACAAGTAAAAAACAACACGCTGTGGGTTGGTTTCCTCCTGTCCTTCCGATACACACACACGCACATATCTATATATAAATATCTATCTATCTATCTATATATCCATCTATATATATATATATATATATATATATATATATATATATATATATATATATATATGTGTATAGATATATATATGTATATATACGTACAGTAGATAGATACGATAAATTAGATAAGATATTTCTTACTTTACAAGACAGGTTCTTACATGTTTTAATTTAATAAAGCTAAGTTACAGTAATGTAACTTAGGTAATGTCCTTGAAACATCTGAACATGTTTTCCTGCTCAGGAGGATCACACAGGCTTCTTCCTTCTTCGTCTGAAATGTTATTACAAAATAAGTCAGTAATTTTCCACCAACGCTGATGTTATAAACAAGGAAATTTAATGACGTCACAGTATCAAGCAATTTTTTCTAGTCAAGAACGTAAAGTAAAGCTAGTTTACTGTCCACATTCTTCCTTTTCAGAGGAATCAATACTCATGATTTAGACCTACCAGCTTAGCGCTGTCCGCTCATCAGGAGTGACTGACGACCTTGTTATGGCCCAGGCTTCAGTGACAGTTTGCTTAATCTCACAGATATCGACCTATTTATGGATAAACAAAACTTTAATTAGATATACTATCAGAACAAATCATCAGGTGTGTGTGTGTGTGTGGATTGTTGAGTCATTCATCCGATACATTAAGGTTGGGTATTGGACAGATATCCACTCTGGTTCCTCCAGTTCCAGCTGTGACTTCACTGAGGTTTGTTCAGCGTTAGCAGCTGAGATCGGTTAGATCACCTCCCAGAGACTCACATTAAATCGCTGGAAACTGATTAAGGGATCGTCATAAAATTACCTCTCATACCTCATAATATATGATTACAAAATAATTGCAGTTTTTACCCATAGTTGCCATGTCATGTGACCCAGTAACTCCAAAGTGGTATCCCATTGTATTACTAAACTAGACAATTGAGACACACAACTTTTTATAGTATTTAAGTACTTTTTCTATTTTTGAATGAGTATTAATATGCAAAAAAAATTTTTTAAAATAACTTCTAGGTCATGTGACCCAGTGACTCCAAACAGTATCCAATTGTATCACTAAAACCTACATAAAAGACACACCACTTTTTATGGCATTTCAGTGCTCCATCTATTTTGAAGTAATACTAATATGCAAAAATTAAATGTTTTTTAACAACTTCTAGGTCATGTGACCCAGTCACTCCAAAGCAGTATCCAATTGTATTACTAAACCCTACATAAAAGACACACCTCTTTTGATGACACTGCAGTACTTTACCTATTTGTTTTTTTTTTTTTTTTCAATATTAATATGCCAAAATTATCTTTTTTTTTTTTTTACCAACTTCTAGGTTATGTGATCCAGTGACTCCAAACCAGTATCCAGTTGTATTACTAAACTGGACAAATAAGACACCACTTTTTATGGTACTTTAGTGCTTCATCTATTATTTATGTGACCCAGTGACTCCAAACCTGTATATAATTGTATTGTTTTTTATTAAGGTAAAGACTGGATTGCCTGAGGGGGAAAAGTGGGAAATTGGAGAGCAGAGTGAGAAGACTCGGTGCCAAACATGTAATTTTTTTTATCGGTGGTTTATCAGTATTTTCTGTGCAAGTAATGTAACAATATTGTAAATAATAACATTAGCATCATCGTGGAGTGTTCTCTTGCTGTTCCTTTGCTGTATTGAACTGATTCAAAGTAAAGCACTTTGATCGACTGCTGTCTTCTTGATGGTGCTCTACAAACTAGAAAAGCACTCAGAGAGCGCAGACCTCCGCCAAGCATCTTCGGTCTACTTTGCCGAAAATGGTCCTATCTGGCAATGTTAACGAATCCTTAAAAAAATTCCTGGATCCAGACGCTAATCCAGATCAACCCCAAAATTTAATCAATTCTTCATATCCCATTCCTGAAAATTCCGGAAAATTTCATCCAAATCCGTTCAGAACTTTTCAAGTTATTATGAACACAAACAAACAAACAGACAGACAGACAGACAGATAAACGCTGGCAAAAACATAACCTCCTTGGCGGAGGTAATTAGTATACTTTCTAGTGCATTACAAGTACATGGTCCATAGTATACTTGCTATATTTATACTCAAGCATACTTAATAAAATTAACTTCAAGTATACAACTTTTTGCTCAGGGCGGGCTGTGTAGGGACGGTCTAGAGACCAACAAATCAATATAAAAGCCCTTGGATATTACATAAGAATGCTTAATCATTTATTGGTTTCGGGAGGCACCAAATAAAATAACATTTTGCAACGGAAGGGAAATGTCTTATTAAACTTGTGGATAGGGTGAACGTCTAAGTACTGCTTCCTTCCTTCCATTTGAGTCAATACTAACAAAATGGACTTTGATTTGGTTAAAGGTTAAGGAAAGAAAATGTCACTGAACCTTCTGGCCACTCATTTGTGTGTGTGTGTGTGTGTGTGTGTGAGTCTGAACAATGCCGTAATCTTAAGGCTAATCTTGTTTTATTGCAGTTGGATAGTCTCCGTTTGCACAAGACCATCTCTTCACTGCTGTAAGGATGTGTATGGCAAGAGGCGACGGTATTCTTTACCTGCAACCATTCTTTAGCTGTCTTTTTTATCATAGCTGTGCTATTTGAACTGTGAAAAACAGATAGTTTTCTGTAAAGTTACATAAGGGAATATCTTCAGTTTGTTGTTAAGTGTGCTTGTATTTAATTAAATTCTTGATGATACTGATTTAGTTTTTTTTATTTTTTTAAACCATAAACATACATTTAATCTAATTTAACAATTAAATGAAGTTTTGCAACAAGGCCTTAAATTAGCAAAGTAGAGATATTAGAAAAACAAACAGAAGACACACTGTAAAAAAAATAAAGCAAAGGAAACTCAAAATTTTAAAATAAACTCTCTGCAATGGAATGTTTAAATTTGGGTCCGACACATGTTTCTAAGTTGTGAGAAAAACTACTTAAGAATAAGACAAAAAAGGAAGTCAGACATGAATCGAACCCAGGCCGATTGAATAATTATTTAATAATGAATAAGTATGGTTGTTTACATTTTGCAACAAGCCAGCACTCAATAAATTCCCTTCTTTAAGCACACACATGCATAAAATTTGGGAAGAACCACTGGACCTCAAACCAATTGTTTTTGGATTTTTCCCGCTTAAGTTAAGAAATGAGAACAACTTTATATAAAAATAACTTAATAAGGTAGTTGAGATAAATACTTTATCACGTTTTAACACAACAACAACATTTTGCTTAAATATGAATGTGGCCCTGTGATACACAGCTGTACACAGAGCTTTTTGATAGCTCATCTCAAAAGGTAACAGAAGAAAACACACTGCACTTTGGAGTTAATGACAACAGAATAACTTTAGAGCGAGAGTGCAGACTGAGTAAAAAAAGTTTCATTCATAAAACCATGAAAGCATACTGTATAAATATATTGGTAGTGTCTCAAGTACTTGTGTATCTAAAGAACAGCGTCCATACTCGCTTGTTTTAACAGATGTATATATATGTAAATCTTATTGAAAATGTAAAAACATAAGCATTTGCTCCACCTCAATCTTTGTCGAATTATTGGAAAATTACACTTAATTACAAAATATTTACATATTTCCAACATATGACCTTTGAGCCTTTGTTAACAAAATTTTGTGATCAATTGTTGTGTACTATTTTTGTGATACAAATTGGTTCATGTTTTGAACATGCGGCAGATAGTCTGTTATGAATGACCAAATGGATGTCCACTCACTTTCCAGATATGTTTTTGAAAGGCTCTCCCCTTCCTAATCACTTTGGTCAGTGTTTCTTTTGGTAATTGGATAAAACATTTGGAAACTGATACCATAAGATAGAAAAATGACTGGCTATTTGATTTTTGTTTTAAAATAGAAACATCAAAATTGAAATACAGCTTGATTTTTTGTTTTGTTTTCTGAAACGAGTAAGGAAAAGTCAAATAACAATTTGGTTTTCAATTTTAATTTCTAAAAATAAAAATAAAATAGAATATAGTATGAGACAAATTGAAAAATGGCCTGTATAGTTGTTTTGGATTACCGTAAGTTGTCATGACAAGAATATTGCTCATACTGACCAGTAGATGGAGAAAGCGTGCGCCTACACATGTCAACTGTCGGAAAGTCCTACAGGCATCACCAAATGGTGAACCTCCGGGGCCATATCCTGACCGAGTGATGGTTCTGTCCGGACCTGTGACCAATCTTTGATAAATTCATGAGAATAGATTTCTTTCCATGTACTGTTGCCCAGATGGACTTGTGAAATATATATTCAGACTTTTAGGAGCAACATGATTTTGATTTTGGAACTTCCAGGAGTGAACGCTGGCGCGTCTGGCTGCCGCTGCTCGCTGGGGGATGTTGTTTTTTAATGTTCTAATTTTATTTTACTGTCTATGGACAGTGATCTATGGACTTTGCAACTGATCTCGAGTGTGAAGTGTATTTGCTCTGTGTATTCTGACGTGCTGTCAGTCCTAGCGTGTTTGGACGCCGGCTTCTGCCGTACATGACTGACTCACCTGGACGTGCCTATCCGGCTTACAATGTTCGGTGTTATATCCTGCCTCTGGTCCTGGATCCTCTGGTTCCTCATAACATCCATCCATCAGCCTGTGACAGGTATCCTACAGTACTCTGCTGCCGAGCTGCTTCGTCTCTGCCTCCACGCGACAGGGCTCTTGCCGGCTGTGCTACACCTCCCGCCGGATGCCGCTGTCCCTCTTTGCCGGAGGTATATCCACTGAGGGTCCCGTCGGTCGTTCCACTTCGACAACTCAGGACAGATCAAGTCCATCTGGTCCACATCTCGACGCCCTCTTGCAACACAGGTCGGATTGTCGACCGCAGCGTGTTAGCCAGGCTTGCTAACCCGGCTAACACTACTGGTAACCAGGGCAACACCAACGCCAGCGTCAGCTTCGGTCTGCTAACTTACGGGTAAAGGACATCTCGTTCAGGATCTCCTCGTCGACCGTAAGTTTGACTTTTTGTGTTTATCTGAAACATGGCAACAGCCAAATGACTACACAACCTTGAATGACTCCACTCCTCCCGGGTTTGTTTACGTTTGTAAACCACGTGACTGCGGCCGAAGAGGTGGTGAGATGTGGAAAGTCTCGCCGGTCACTGTGCCAGCTTCACACTCATTTGAATCAATTGTCTCGCAGCTTTCTGATCCTACTCCCACAATCATTGCCACAGTTTATCGGCCTCCAAAGCCCAACAAGGATTTTTTGAATGAATTCTCTTCATTTCTCACCCATATTACCACACTCTCTCCAAATGTAATTCTGCTTGGTGACTTCAACATCCACATGGACAACATTAACAATCCTCTTACCATAGACTTTACATCCTGTATGGACAGTTTTGGTATTCAAGAATTCACCACCTTCCCAACACATTCCAAAGGACATACACTGGATTTAATATGCTGTTCTGGCTCCGACCCCACTGACTGTAAGGCTGATCCCGTCCCCTTCTCTGACCATATGCTGCTTTCCTTCAGTGTAAGCCTCAATCTTGCAGGACACTTCCTCCACACACCATCTCCTTCCGAAAGATAAAAAACATTGACATTGAATCTCTCACTACTGGCATTGACTGCCTCCCCAGACCTGTTTGTTTGTCCACCACGGACAATCTGGTCTCCCACTACAACAGCAGCCTCCAAACTCTTTTGGATAACCTGGCCCCCCTCAAAACCAGATCTGTCACCTTTACCCGCTCTTCACCCTGGTTCACCCCCTCTCTCCAGCTTAAAACCAAAGGACGCCAACTGGAACGTCACTACAGGAAAACTGGTCTCACGATTCACAAGGACATATATAACAACCATCTCTCCCATTATAAATACTGTATTTCTCAAGCAAAATCCACATACTACTCCAGTCTGATCAACCACAATGAAGGGGACTCAAAGGTCTTATTCTCCATACTCAAAAATATCACACAACCCCCTGACTCCCTTCCTCCGCATATGTATTCAACTGCCTCATGTAATAGCCTCATTTCCTTTTTCTCAGACAAAATAACCGACATTCATCAGGAACTTATTCCAACCATTCCAGCAAGTTCACCTTCCTTTCTTCCTGCTGTTCCTCCTTCTCAGTCACTCTCAGTATTCACCCTGCCCCCTGTCACTGAAATTGCTAATCTCATCAAAAAATCAAAAACCTCAACCTGCCAACTTGACCCCCTTCCTACTGTTCTTGTCAAGGCTGCTGCTCCTTCTCTGGCCCCTCTCATCACACTCATAACCCACTCCTCCCTCACCACTGGAGTAGTCCCCTCACCCCTTAAAACAACTGCTGTTACTCCTATACTTAAGAAACCCGGTGCTGACCCCAACAACCTCAACAATCTCCATCCTATTTCCAATCTTCAATTTCTCTCCAAAATCCTCGAAAAAACTGTAGCCTCACAACTTCATTCTCATCTGTCTCACAATAATCTCTATGAACATTTTCAATCTGGTTTCCGTCCCCTTCATTTCACTGAAACAGCATTACTCAAAATCACCAACGATCTCCTTTTTACCTGCTGATTCTGGTCTGTTATCGATTCTCATCCTGCTTGATCTGAGTGTGACCTTTGACACCATTTCCCACACCATCCTCCTGGACAGACTTCACTCAATTGGCATTACACAGACATGTGTCACCTGGTTTAAATCATATCTCTCTGGCCGCACTCAGTTCATTCAGCTCAAATCTTTCACTTCCCACCCACTCCCATTCACCACAGGTGTGCCCCAGGGCTCGGTCCTGGGGCCCCTGCTCTTCATCATTTACATCCTCCCACTTGGACACATCCTCCGAAAATATAACATTCAGTTTCACTGCTACGCCGATGACACCCAGCTCTACATCTCCACAAAACATGACTCCATCCTCCCACCTTCCACCCTCACCAACTGTCTCCTTGAAATAAAGCCCTGGTTCACACTCAACTTCCTCAAACTAAACAGTGATAAAACTGAAATGTTACTAATTGGCTCTAAATCCACTCTCAACAAATCCAACAGTTTGACCATTCCGTTTGACCACTCCTCCATCTCCCCCTGCCCTCAGGTAAAGAGTCTGAGTGTCATCCTCGACAGCACACTCTCCTTCACCTCACACATCAACAGCATAACCCGGTCAGCCTACTTCCACCTCCGTAATATCAACCGCCTCCGCCCCTCCCTCACCCCTCACACCACTGCCATTCTGGTCCACAGCTTAGTCACCTCCCGACTCGATTGCTGCAACTCCCTTCTGTTTGGTCTCCTTCAGAAAATCCTCCATAAACTCCAACTGGTCCAGAACTCAGCAGCTCGTGTCATTTCCAGGACTCCATCCACTCACCACATCACACCCATCCTGCCGCAGCTCCACTGGCTCCCCATCACACACCGCATCAATACAAAATCCTGCTCCACACCTACAAAGCCATCCACAGCCTCGCCCCTCTGTACCTCTCTGACCTCATTAACATTACTGTACCTGCCCATACCCTCTGTTCCTCTTCATCTGTCCATCTGTCTGTCCCCTCCGCTCGCCTTGTCACCATGGGGGGCCGAGCATTCAGCCGCTTGGCTCCCCAGTTATGGAACTCACTCCCCCCTGATCTCCGCAACACTTAGTCCTTACCCCTCTTTAAAACAAGACTCAAAACTCATCTGTTCAGACTCTCCTACTCCCTCTGATCTCTGGCACTGTCTGTTGTATTGTATTGCTTGTTTTTACACCTGTTTTTATGCCTGTTCTTACGCTTGTCTTAATGCACTTTTTATTTGTACTTTTGTAAGGTGACCTTGAGTGTCGTGAAAGGTGCCCTTAAATAAAATGTATTATTATTCTATAAAGTATACATTGAATTGTCTATCGGGTGTGTCATGTCAGATGCTTTTACCCTTTCACCAAAAAGATGATATAATAAAATTTCCCTGGTGAAGCCTGCTTACCAGAAATACCACTATACTTACTTATACTACAATGGCAAGTCTTTTTGACACTTAATTTCTACTTTTTTTGTAAAAGAAAATAATTTTAACAACTGTTCCATGTTTACTAGTGGAACAACAGTTAGAAAAATAACAGACAAGCATGAATGACAAAAACTACTTTGGTTTACAAATCAAGGAAACCTTTAAGAATTTACTGTAATTTTCCTTTGCACTGTCAATATAAAAACTAACATTTAAACTTTACAAGGAGTATTTATTATTTTCTTTACATTTTTTGATGTGGTATCAAACAGGTATTGAACATTTGATTTCTTTATTAAAAATTACAGTTCTGGTATTATGACAACCTTACAAACTACACCAACGTCATGAGGAAATACAAAAGTCACTGTCTGCTGAAGATACTGAGCTGCTGCTCTACTGTGCACTGCTTCTCTTTGCTTTGCTTAGAGACTTAAAGCTTGTTAGGACCCTATGGCACAACTTGATCAACAAAATAACTGAGCTACTGACTCTGAAAACAACTAGGCCTATACTAGTTTAAAGCTAGTGGAAAATATAGTTAAACTAACAACACTGTTTGTGGTGATGCTACCGCCCATCACTGCTTAAAACAACTTGCCCTCCAGTTGTGTTCCACCGCTCCTAATTGGTTTTAGTCTAGCTAGTCATGATGTTGTTTTGAGGTCCACTGATAAGGATATCACCCATGTAGCAGACAACACATTGCAGGCCTGCTGTAACATCAGTCAACATCAGTCACCATCAGGTTCTGAAAGTTCTCTTAGCTATGGAAGACACCAAATGGCAAACATTAATACCCAAATAGCACAATGAAGGTGATGTTGAGTAGACTCTAGTTAAAGTTTTTTTTTTTGTTGTTGTTTTTTTGCCAAAAATGCATGTTTGCATTTAATCTAAAGAACCATTATGTGCCTGTTAGCATGTTTAAGGTTTGGTCTTCAGAGGGGAGGATGTGCCTATCCCACTACATTGATTTATTTATGGTATGTCCATGCAAATGTTGACCTTGTCCCTTGTTCCTTTTCTGTTAGGGGTCAACCATCTTGCCATAGCACCAGTCTGTTGGTTTCTCAGTTATATTTAGCATATTTAGCATATTTTTCATGTGTATTTATAGATTGGCTTCTCTTTTATTATAACACTTCATTTTGTAGAGGGTTGTTTGATGTATTATTTTTAGTTCATTGAAGCATTTCTTAAATCTTTGCTTATATCAAGCCCCTTAAACGTTAATCAGTACTACCCTCATCCCCCATGCATTTTGGGGAATGTAATAGATTGCGGGCTTGTTCAAGATGAAGTTTCTTAAAGCCTTCAGTGAAGCATCCAGAGCACGAGTCGGGAATTTCAGTGTAGGAAAACCACATTATCAGTCTGGACTGGTACTTCATGTGAAATCATGACTTCTCATGATACCTGAGCTGCTTCAGGCAGTTAGTGCGTCTATAAACACGGGAAGTCTAGACTCGCAGACTTTTAGTCTACTCTATCACGCTGAGAAGACACGTGAAATACACTGACATAAAACTTGGAAAAGGTTTAATATGGGCTTTTTAAACCTATCCTTAGTAAACATTTACTGATTTTTTATGCATGTAGCTCATGGACCTAGTTGTTAGAGGCAGCTTGTAGGAGCGATTTTGTGATGTCCATGCAAATTCTCATGGGGGTACCTACATTTTCATTATAGTAGCAATTTATTTGACAGAAAATATTTAAGAAAAGAAAAAGAAAACTTTGGGCCTTAATAATGACTTAGTCCAGTTTTAGCTCTCGTGATAGATCCAAAATTCTTGCACCCCTTTAATTTACAAGATGGTGAAGTAGGTTTCTGTTGTAAATTTCTATCACTCACACACAACTTATAATTTTGTGTCCTAACTTTTTGTGCATCAGAAATGTATCTCCAAACCTAACAACATCATTACATTTCAGAGAATAGCATAACCTTGCACCACAAATGGGAATGGAAAAATAAATGTACACAAATAAAACTGTGTGTGTGGAAGATGTTAAATGAATAGATGAATAAAAATGAACAGAAACAAACAACAAAAAAACAAAGAAAAGAGACAAAGCAAAGTATTTGTCTCCAGTTAAAGATAACATAATGGAAAATCTTGACTGAATTTAGATCTGTCACAACCATTTAGTCATACAAACTGTCTGGGATTTATTGGAGGACAGAGTTAATAACTAACGGAGAGACTGCTTATCACAGTCTTTGTTTTCAGAGCATATGCTCAATTATATGGCAGACCCAAAGCAAATATCCATCAATGGCTGGCATAGGGAATCACAGGAGCTCTAGGTTCAGTCTCAATGACTGTTTTAAGCCCAAAGCAACACTTGGCATTCAGATATGATCAGAGGCACTCTGTAAGTGGAGATTAGCTGTTTGAAGGCTGTGTGTTTGAGTAGCAATAGGCAGTTTTTTTTTTTTTTTTTTGTTGATTTTTCTGTTGTTTTTCCTTACACCAGACTTTTTTGAGCTGCTAGAGCCCTTCCCGTTAGGTTATATACACAAGACACGTAGCTTAACTCATGTTTCCTTTTGCTGAACACCAAATTTCAGAGGTAGATTTAAGAAAAACTTAATTTAATTTGGCCCCTGCTGCTGAGGCTGGATTTATTTAAAAAAAAAAAGGTTTGGAGCCCCATTGAGAACTTTTTGAGACATGCCCACAGAAAACAACCATAAAAAGTCTCTTTGTTATGGAGTGGTGACATGTTTAACAGAGGTCACCTGAATCCAAGTTTTTAAGCCCTTCTCAATAGTACTTTATACTTATCGCAAAATATGTGAGTCAAGTCATTTGTTCCTCAACTTTTAGCATGGCAAGATAGCATGGAGACTATATCATGATATAGTAACACTACATCTAAAGAGGTCTGGTCTGTTTTGTGGGAGTTGCCTCTATTTTCTTTACTAAGACCTTACAGCACAACAGAGATTTCTGTTGATAATATGTGTACCAACAACCTATAATCTTTTTCTCATTGTTTCCATTTTAGCAAAGTAACCTGCATCATGGCCAAGCAGTTTCACCTGAACACACCACTGCTAGAAAGTGTCAGCATGTCCAAACGTGTGGGAACCACTGTGCTATTAAAGATGGAGAATTCTCAACCCTCTGGCTCCTTTAAGATTCGTGGAATTGGACATCTTTGCCAGCAGGTAAAAATCACAAGCTCACTTATGATCCTTTAAATAAGTTTTTGAGGGGCAGTTTTGTGTTGAAAGCACAAGGCCTAAAAAAGACAATAACTAGCCCTTTTTTTCTGTCATTGCTCTCTTTTGTAGCTAGCCAGACAAAATAAAGGAGTTGTCTGCTCTTCAGGTGACTTTTCAGCTCCTGCAAATAAACAATAACAAATCATTTGATAATTCTTAGACACAGTATGCATTTTTTTTAATTAAGGTGGCAATGCAGGTATGGCTACTGCCTATGTTGCCCGGAAAATGGGTATACCAGCCACTATTGTGGTTCCTTCATCTTCCCCCCTGCTGATTGTTAAGAAACTTCAGGACCAAGGTGCAACAGTTAAGATCACAGGCAAGGTATGACACTAAGTACAATATATGTCAAGTGATCTTTTTGTCACAATGTCCACTCCCAAAAGTGTTATTGTTAAAAAATTGAGTGTTTGATGAGAAAGCTAAGTAAAATGTACCTTTTCTTAGGTTTGGGATGACGCTAATGCAGAGGCTCTGAGGCTGGCGAAAACCCAAGAACTAACTTATGTTCCTCCATTTGATCATCCTCTTCTATGGTAGAAACCAATTTTTACAGTTGAACTACCAGTTTCCTGCCAAACTGTGTTATGGATACAAAGCAATGAAATGTTAACCTACTATGCTGTCTTTCTGTGTCTCACCCCTTTTTAACACAAACCTAGGCAAGGTCATGCCAGTTTGATCACAGAAGTTGCTGCCACTCTCGGTCCAGATATTAAGCCAGGAGCTGTGCTTCTATCTGTGGGAGGAGGAGGCCTTCTCTGTGGAGTGATCCAGGGTCTGGAGGATGTAGGCTGGACAGATGTACCAGTCATTGCCATGGAAACTGTGGGGGCAAACTGTTTCAATGCTGCTGTTAAGGCAAAGAGGGTGGTCACCCTGGATGACATCACTAGGTCAGTGGGTTACTAAGTTTAGATGTTTTTGCAGTGATGAATGTACCACTCCTTTTTCATCTGTCTGTCCACAGTGAAGCCAAATGCCTTGGCGCAAAGACAGTTTGCACTAAGGCTTTTGAATATAGCCAGCGCAGTGATTTAAACATTATTTCTGAGATAGTGACTGACCAGCAGGCTCTGCAGGCTGTTGAAACATTCTTAGGTGAGTGATTTACAACAACACAATTGGCCAGAGCACTGGTTCTCAACAGGTCAAGACAAAACCAATTTGTTTAAAAAGCAAATCATTATGAAGGTCCTGGAATGACATGCATTTATGCATTTCATTTGACACACATTAATTATTTAGAGCAGCTCTGCAACCCCCTTTTTTGCCTCAGCGCACAATTTGAGAACCACTGCTCAATAGTAAACATGGCTTTAGTTTGGTTATTTGTATAATATCACTGTGGCTTATGTTGTAGATGAGGAGCGTGTGTTGGTGGAGATGGCATGTGGGGCAGCATTGGCAGCCATCTACAGTGGACTTATTCTAAGACTACAGTCTGAGGGTAATAACTCAAGCAGTTGTTTTCCGAACTTAAAACAGAACATACAGCAAAGTGAATTTCTAGATTTTTTTAAAATCTAGTTCTTAGTTGTTTAGCCAGCATTGACTTTTATTCTAATTATGACTTTATTGTCTGCTTCTCAGTTGACATTTTTGCTTCGTTTCTATGAAATGGTCACACACTAATACCATGATTAAATGTTTTACGATAGTTACTTTTTTAATAAAATTCTGGGGATTATAAATTTGATGTGACACTCCTTTTCAGGTCAGTTGCCAGCTCTCTTGGGCCCCCTGCTGGTGATAGTGTGTGGTGGTGGCAGTATCGACATGAAAGAAATGACACATCTCCGACTCAAACTTCAGACTTAAAAAACTACACAGAGTATAAGAGGCCATTGCTAGATGCTTTGTTGCCATGATCTTGTATACACCTCACTAAGAATTGTGGCTTCTCCTGATATTGCTTGTTAAATTTTGGAGCATTATATAAAAATCCATTAACTTTATTGTGAAACTAAGAGTTGATAGTGATAAACTCTTGGAGTTAAGCACATACAAATTTCAAAATGCATCTGCAAGCTTTGCCTACATGATGATGTTGCTGTTCATACAAACTAAATATATAAATCTTTTTCAAAGAGTGTCTTGGAGTGCTTGAAATTTCAAAATTGATCATCTCTGACTGTCCTCAACACTATTTCTAAATCTCTGTGGAAATTGTAAAGGCAAGAGTGTGAGCAGGACTCAACTTTTTTTTATCACTTGCCACAGTGACTGCTGGTTCTCCAAAATGTCTACTAACAGCATTTTCATTACTCACAATTGTTTTTTGCAAAGCTACGCTTGGTATTATTACATTTTGACTACAGCACATTAAAATTATTTTACTAGATTTACAGGGAACTTTTTGTTCTACTCAACCTTTGAAAAAACACACATCGACTAAGTCTGCAGTCTCACATACAATGGACAAGAATCTGGGATGAGACACCATCTGTTTTAAAATGGCATCAACAGAATCTTGTGGAAAGTGCTTCAGTTTAATCAACCCTAAATCATCCATCCATCATTCATTATCTAAAATGCTTATCCTTTTGGGGTTGTCTGGGGCTGGATCCTATCACTGTTAGGCTGATTTCTCCAGGTAAAATGATAATTGTACCACAAGTTTAGGTCCCTCACATTGAAACACACTGCACAACACTTTCACTTAACAACAGAGGTTATATCTTCACTACTTATTGATCTGTGAGAGCTACTATAAAACAATTAAATATATATAAATCATATGATAAATACAATGACATGAGACATACAGTATACACACTTAAACAGAAAGTAATACGTTTGCAATGAACAACAATAAAGAAACACTTAAACCAACATTAGATTGTTTAATAAATGTATTTGTTCCAAAAATAAACATACCTTGTTGGCTTCATTTGTTTCTGCCTCTTTAATGCATTTTCTGCTTATTGATCACTTTCTGCACTTGGTTTGTAAGTTACTTTAAAAGACAGTTTTGAAATGTGTTGTTCTTTTATCTGATGAGGAAGGATTGGATTGGAATATTTACTGAAAAAGTCATCTATCTAGGATGGTACTGTTATTTTATTTGTTGATATGCTGATTATTGAGAGTGGTTAATTCACTTGGTAAAGGAGATAGTTATTAGGGAAAATTTCCTTGCTGTTACTTCCCTTCAGCCCTCCTTCACTGACTGTCCTCTGCCGGACTTTGTTGTCTTGGGAGCCAAGAAAGGCATAGTCTCCTAAAACAATGGAGCTGGCAGCAGCATGTGGATATGTTATCTTATCAATAGTATGAAGTGAGTAATTGAAGAGTAAGTTTCCTTTCGTTGAACATGTGCCGCTTGCTTTTAAATATTTGTTGCTTATGTCCCTGGATAGTTGCAAACTTTTCAGGTCAGACAGTGGAGTGTGTCAACACATACAAATATCTTGGAACTATTATCTACAACAAACTGAACTTTGAGGCAAACTGTGAAGCTGTGTACAAAAAGGACGCCAGTGCCTGTTTTGTTTGAGAAAACTGTCCACTTTTAACATTGACAGGACCATGTTGACCTTGTTTTATTGTGCTTTTATTGAATCAGTTTTATCTTTCTGTCTTGTTTCATGGTTTTGAAATGTGTCCTTAAAAAACAAAAACTGCCTAAACCAAATCGTGGGATGGTCTAGCAAGATGATTGGAGAGTCTCAGCTTCATCCAGAATCCCTGTGTACTAAACAGCTACAGAGGATAACCAACTCTATTGTAAGAGATGACTCCCACTTATTATTATTTTTTTTTTATCTTGGGGCCATCCTCTTTGTTCTTTTAGCCTAAGCACTGTCGTCACTTTGTCTTGTCTTGTGTTTGTTCTGTGTTCACAATTACAAGAGAACTCACTCATTGTAAACCGAATTTACCATGGGTACAATAAATATTCTGAATCTGAACTTTTGTCCTTTTGAATGCTAATGCTGATGATGATAAACCTTTGTGATCTAGATCAGGATCTTACTTATCCTTTGTTTCCCCTTTTCTTTTTGCCAAAAAATGTTTCAACTGTTGCCCCGAACAAAAGACATCAGACAAGCACTTCCTCTCTAGATTTAAGTTTTCTACCCAACACGTATTTGAGTTGGTGTCATCCTCACACCCAGTTTAACCTGAGAAAACTGCTATTCCTGGCCTAAATATTTTTCAGTTATTGTTTTAAGTAATAGGGTGTACATGAGACTCAACAGCTCTGTCAAACATGGCAAAATATGAATACTTAAATATGCAATGTAGCCTGCAATATAGTGTTAGCTGCCATATCCCTACTCTTACTGTCCAGTACCGTCCAATCGGATTGCGTGGTGATCCAGGACTGTGTCCTTTACAGGGGTTGTGGAAAAGCCACTACTGTAACTTGGCGGAGGTCTGCGCTTTTCTAGTTTTGTTCTGTTACTTAATGAGTATTTGTTTTTACATGCATCTCTGCTTAAAGCTTGGTGCCCTGAGCTAACCCCCCCCCGGACCTCCCCTGCTGTCCTCACTCTTCATCCTCTTCCTCCTGTCTCCTCTGTCTTCCTCGACATGTTGCTTCCTAACATCCCGTCGTCTTATGGATTGTACCAAGCGTCAGCCCTTCCACATTTCCTCCCCACCCCCATCACCCGCTTTGGTAGCGCCCAAAACGGAACATCATGGCGACTGATGGTAAGAAGGCCGAGTCCATCTGATTCTTTGTTTTAATGATTGTGCAGTGAAATGTCCAGATCCGTGTGTTTCATGTCCATGTCATTCACTGAGTGAGTCTGAGCCTGGCACTGCTGTGAGTGTCCCCGCTGCCCGCTGTTGCTCGGGTCGGTGGACGTTTGTCGGTGGCACATACCACGTTTTTGTGTTTGTTTATTTATTTATTTCTGTGCTGCGCTTTATTTTTCTATTTTTGTTACGACTGTCATTCTTAACCAGGGCAAGCTCCTTGTGATTAAAGGTATTTTTCAGGAGTGTCCTGGCCAGGACAGGCAGCATCTTGTGTGAGACTGAGACATTTGCAGCAGCTTTTAGAAATGCTCTGACAGGACGCTGCTGGAGGGACAGCTCCTCTTACAGCCTCATGCAGGCCTGTGTGTAAAATGCTTGACATAAAAACACCCTACCCAGCTGTTACCTCTTTAATGGGATGGAGACTCAATCCCAGAAAGAAGAAAGGGTCGTAACAGTTTCTGGACTTCACTGAGTTGCCTGATCCTATCCACGGCGCTCAGGTAATCATTTAAATAAGCCAACGCACTTATTTGGTGAAATCTTTTGCACCTTAAGGTCATCGCTTAACTTTCATGTTCCAAATTCAAATGTATTCCTGTCTTATTATAACAGTGTTTTGACAACTGCCCCTGTCGTCCTCATTAGGGGAGACTGGGGTCAGATGAGCCATTTTTCTTATTTCGGATCACTACATGGACAAAATGGTAAATGGACTTGAGCTTATATGGCGCTTTTCTAGTCTTTGACCACTCAAAGCTTCTTTACACCGCAGGTCACACTTACCCATTCACACCCATTTGCTCTCACATTCACTCACTGATGGTTCAGAGTTTCTATGTTAGTTATCCATCAGTATCAGCTAACACTTTCACGCTCTTTCATGCCCATTTACACATCACTGACACAGCAGTGGGAGCAACTTGGGGTTAAGTGTCTTGCCCAAGGGCACATCGCCATGTGTCGCCTGGAGCTGGGCTTGAACCTGCAACCTCCCGACCACTGACCAAGCGCACTATCAAGCTGTGCCACCGATGCCCCATCAAGGCAATCATATACCGCTTTCACACTAAAATTAGCAGTTCAACGCAGGTTAACCTGCTAACAATCAGAAAGTGACTCCTTTCCCACTGCCAGCAGACCCGGGTCTAATCGGCAGCAGACGAGCTGTGTGGCTGTTTTTTCTTTCCTCTGGCTCATCAAGCTGATGTCATCACGTTGATGACATCATCAGCGCGACAAAACACAACCATGTAAAGGAACACGGGAGCCGTGGACACGGTGGTTAACTGTTTTCTGTACTTTGTACTCTTGTCCCTTTTTAAAAATGTATAAACTCGGCAAAGACTGGCACAAAGGCAGATGGAATTTGTTGCTGAGATGGCAAAGGGTCACGCAAGTTACAGACGGAGGGGACGGGCGCAATGTTACACCAACGTCCTCTGTAAATTAGCAGGTTGACCCGGATGTGATGTTCCCACTGGAGCCGATCGGAGGCAAGCCGATAAAAACCCATGTCGCTTGAAGGGTCAGTCGACCCGGGTCAAAATGCCGATTAAACCCTTTCAAATTGCTGACAGGAGCCGATTGTTACTGGGTTTAAACAGGTTTTTTGGCCAGTCTGAAAAGGGGTAATAGTTTTGTCTCTAACTAGTATATCTGCATATATTTCAGGATGTTGTGCATCCCTGCAAACCAACAGAATGAGTGTAAACATAACTGTCTTGATAATATAGCATTTCTTTTTTTTTTTATTTTATTTTTATCATTTTCATTTTCACAATAAAACAAACAATACATAGAATTAACAACCACACAAAATTACACTTAACATTGGGGTGTCTCTTATCTGATAAATCAAAAATAAATATTTTGAAGTGGGTGTCTGTAAAATAAATGTGAATTTAAACAAAAAAGGGGCGTTTAGTGAGGATGTAAAGTTTCTATTTTTCCCACAATTCATGAAATTTTCTGTTTTGAAGCCGCAATGAAAAGGTGATTGATTCCATTGTATATATTTCATAAATGACATTGTACCAGTCGTCTAAAGTTGGAGCTTCTGACCTTAAGCCATTTTTTGGTAATTGCCTTCCGGGCAGTCATGCTCAATACTGCAAACAAGTACTTAGTTTTCTTATTTGTTGATGACAACAAAATTCCAACAAAGAGTTGCTCCCAGTTAAAAGCAAAGTCTGTCCCAAATATATTTACCAATTCTTTATGGATATCTCGCCAAAACCTATTGATTGTTGGAAAGGCCCAAAACAGATGAAAATGATTGGCTTCCTGGAATCCACAATTCCTCCAGCAGGTGGAAAAGCCTGAATGGTGAAGCTTCTGTACAGGTGTAATAAAATATCTAATGATACTCTTCCACCCAAATACTCTCCAAGAAGTGGAATTTGTAATCTTCCATTGAATCTCACAATATTTTCCCCAGCTTTCTTCCTAAATGTGTATGTTATTTTCCTTTTCCCACCTTTGTTTTATAAATAAAGTGTTTTTTGAGTTGATATTGTGAAGTCGTCTATATATCCTTGAAATTATTTTAAATCCTGAGTCTCCCTTTTAGGCACTTATGAAAAGTTTGAGGAGATCTTTCTCAAATGCGTTTTGAGTCTTTAGTGCCTGACCTGCAAGAATCTAAAAAACTCAGTATTGTTCAATCCATACATTCTTTTCAGAGTTTGAAATGTACTTAATGTTCGCTGATTAAAAAATTTACAGTATGCAGACAAGCCTTGTTTTGCCCATTTACTCTAACTAATATCTTGTCTATTGGGGATAAAGTCGATATCATGTGGGCACCATCTCAGAATTTTATCTCCTCAAATTGCTTAAAAAAACTACACTCAGATCCTGGAGGTGCATAGACATTCAAAAATGTAGCCAGGACTCCTTGCAGATAACCACAGGTCAATACAAATCTTCCTTCAGGATCCCTTTTCTGAAAAATGCAATTGAAATTTAACTTTCAAGTTTTTCACGTTCCATGTCTGTTGGATGGGTCCCCTGAAGGAATACATCAATACATTCTCTTTTTAACTTAGCCATGACTTTACCCCTCTTGATCAGGTTCCCCAGACCATTTACTTTATAAGAAATTACTTTAACTGACTTGGCACTCTGCACTGTGTATGTTTGACTATATTTACAACCCCTTTACACCCCTGCAAAGAAAAATAACTTGCACCCCCTGTGCTACAAATAACAGTAGCACACCTACAGATTAGAACAGTGAATGTATAAACAAGAACATTGACCTCCATGTTTCCACATGGATGTAGACTGTAACACTTTGAGCCGGAATAAAACAGTATGCCATGGATGTCAATCACGCACCCACACAACGCTGATTGGCTCTCACGGCACGACATTGCCTGAAAAGTTCAAATTTTTCAACTTTGGCGACGGAGCACGGCGACCTGCTCCACGTCCAAAGCGACCCCAGAGTTCCCATCTGCAGCAACAGGGGCGCCGCCCCCATGTCTCCAAAGATGCGACCAAGTCGCCCAGAATGCGCCCGTTGCATCACGTGAGATCTGGTCGCACGTGGTCGTGGCTGATCGTGGCTGTACATTGACTCTGCATGGAGAGTGGTCGCTGAGGTCACCAAAGTCATGTTCGGTGTCAATGCACCTTTACCCCGTGTATGGGGTAAAAGTGCTCACTCTCCTCCCAACCTCCACCCCAGCCCTCACCTTCTCCCTCCCTAAATAACAGTCACGTCTTCACATTCATGTGTGTTTTTATTTATTATACACAATTCAATGGGAACAATAACTTTTGTACCTGAAAACACTCCATTTCAAGGAAAGGCAGCTTTAACAAAAGCATATAAAAACAAACTTTATGGCAGTAAATAGCACCAGTTCCATCATTTCCAGGAATATCTGCAACTAAATCAAGGTTTAAAAAGCATATTTTGTAGGGTATATATAGAAATGACTCAAAGTAGTTATTTTTAGATCACACCTGCATCATAAGAAAATGTATTTTTAACAGTAACTGTAAAATCATGCTTCATCTGCAATTTTAAGCTAAAAACATGATTTACTTACAGTTACATACTTTGTATAAGGTGGATTGAGCTGCACTGCAAGGTTATCATATTATAGCTTTCAAAGATTTTTGCAAAGGAACCTACAAGAGAAAATATAATCACAGAGACATACACAGCAAATAATGACTCAAATTAAAACTGCATTGCTCTGAAATTTGCCTTAATGTGTGTAAAATACACTTAATAAGTGTACAGGGTAAGTTGAGCTGGTGGCTCAGTTTACCCCAGAGCTACCATTATGACTTTATTTGTCTCCTAAGATAAAACAGTGGACTTTTATGCTAGGTTTTTGACCTTATGTTTTAGCTCATAGACACCACAATTGATGTATAAAACAAATTTAAAATTATTGTTTTTGATCTAAACACAGTTCTGATAATACTTATGATAGACTAAATTCACTTTCAAGAGTGAAAAAAGTTTTTATTGGAAATAAATGTCTAACCCCCTTACCCATGTGTTTCTTACCTTCACAGACCCTATGAAATGATGCCCACCTCCTAAATATTTGGTGACTTGATCAATTTTTATTACCATTTCCTAGCAACAGGGGGTGGCTCAACTTACACTTTGGCTCAACTTAGCCCAGTCTCCCTTATCAACCTGTTGGCATAATTATTTTTAAAGTTTACTGGCCTACAGCTTCAGCCTGATGTAAATAGTCAAAACCCCTCTAATAGATCAAAACTGGCCGAATTTCCGTGATAACCAAATTTTTTTTGTTTGTTGGTACATTTGATAGCATTACATTGCAGTATCAGTGCCATGAGGCACAAAGTACTACACTGTTGGAATATGATTTTATGCAATTTTCCTGGCCACATCTGAACACAATTAATGCATTTTGTATGCTAAGGCCAGCTGTGTTGCTCTTGAAATTCGCTGTATCCATAACCTTTCGTTTCTTACCATACATAACTTGCATAATTGATATTCACAGTACAAGAATCACTTTTAGCAGCTAAAATGAACCAAGTTATTAATCATAACACAGAGGCCATTTAACAATCAGTTCTCACTAGCTGAAAAATACTTGGCTTAATATCCTTCTGTTTAAGATGTTGAACATATTTCTTTTGAGTTAACATTTATTTATCAAACCAGCTATTTCACTGGTAAAAACGAATTTCCTGTTGGGCAGGGTTAGAAAGCAAGGAATTAATTTACTCAGGCTTTCTGAAGATTCAAAAGCAAGGCAACTGGACTGTGTAGAGTTAGAGTCCAGTTGCCTTGCTTTTGAATCTTCAGAATGACCATGACCTGGATGAATGAGAATCTACACAGATTTACTCAGGCTACAATATTAAGTTGTGTTTTTGTTCATCCGTACTTTTTTTGAGTTGTACTTTTTGAGGAATTTCTACAGGAGGTATTGTATTCCTCTACGTTTAACATGGCATCTGAGTTCAAAGTAGAATGTATTTGAAAAGATCAACCTATCAAAGTTCTCCATCAAATGGTGTTGTTAAGATACCAAAACTTGACTATTGTAGCAAGTATCACAATACTTAATACTGAAACAATACTTTATACGGAAATGTAACTGGTTGATACTTGAACTTTTTGTTTAGAAACAGGATGTCTGCCCATTTCATTATATGCATTTCTTAACAACATTAAGTGCAAAAAATATAGAGATATTTTATCAATTAAAATTTTTTAGTCTATATTCATACATTTTGCGTTCTGTATCTATTTTGTCAAGTACAGTTTGTTTGTAAAAACTATCCCACAGAATGTACATTTTATTGGTATCCTTATCCAACTTCATACATATTAGGACTAAAGGTAATACTTTAGTTCAGTTATTGGGGTCAAATGTTATTTTAAACCACAACAGGGGGTTATAAAGTGGGGAAGAATGAGCCTCCCATTAAACAACATTGTCTCATCACCCTACAACACAGGCATACAAAAAAAAAGATAGAAATGGAAAAAAAAAAAAGGTTTCCAAAAGTGCATAGATGAGACCACTTTACTTTTAGAAATCTGTGTCTTATTTTTAAATTTTCCAAAGATTTCTAAAATTATTGATGCAACATCATTCCATCTATCTGTCCATTACCTATGCTGCTTCACGCTGGAAGGTCACAGGGATTGGAACCTTATTTAGGTGACAGTAGACTGAACCTGGACTGGTCACAAGCCAGTCTCAGGCCTTACATAAAGCCATGGATAGCCATTCACAGACACACTCACACCTAAGGGCAGTGTGGAGTTAAAAAAAAAAACATCAAGCATGTTTTTGATCCAGCCAGCACTCTCAGATCCTCCTCCATCCATCTGACTGTGTCCTCCTCCCGCCTCAGCACCACGGGAAGCATAGCCATCAGCTGCTCACATATTTATAGCAGCTCTCAAGCTTCCTCCCACAGGCAACAAACATGCTCATTAGCTTGACTGGTGACTCCAAACTGCCCTTAAGTATTATTGTGTGTGTGAATGGTTGTCTGTCTCTCTATATGGCCTTGTGGTTGGCTGGAGATCGGTTCAGGGCATACACCCCCCCATGTCAACTGTCTGTGTGTTGAGTTATTTTGAGGGGACAGTATATTTACACTGTTAAACAAACTGGACACTCACTACTGTACATTGTATCAAAGTGTCATTTCTTCACTGTTGTCCCATGAAAAGATAATATAAAATATTTTCAGATATGTGAGGGGTGTACTCACTTTTGTGAGATACTGTATAATCAAATTTTCTTTGGTGGTTATGGCTAGTGAAATTGTTCTTCAGTGTGTGTTGATTCAGATTTCTTGGGTGGGATTTGTGATCATCTTTTCTTCAGTAGGTGTGGTTTTATACAATCTTTCTTCAGTGGGTGTAGCTTTCTATTCAATGGTTGGGGTTTATTACATCCGCCAAGGAGGTTATGTTTTCGCCAGGGTCTGTCTGTTTGCTTGTTTGTCTGTTAGCAACATTATGCAACAACTACTGGGTGGATTTATAAAGAAATTTTATCAGAGGTGGGGTTTGGTCCAAGAAATAAGCCGGTTTTGGTACTGATCCAATCCAGATTGACGTCACAAAAAACATTGAAGTTTATAATGAAATCCCATAACTTAAGCCGTATTTTGTCCCACTCACAGTACCATCCGATTGGTTTCACGCTCTGGTTACACGCAGAACCACGGCACGGTGAACAACCAATCAGCACTGAAAGCTGTACATGCAGTTCTTCTTAGACATAGCGGAGAGGGGGAAGTTTTGCCAATGGAGAAATAAGATAAATTAAGGCAGCAGGCTCTCCTGAAATTGTAATAAACATCCCAGTCCTCTACAACTCATAGCTACTAGTAACATCCCTGTGAGCCCATTAATGTTATAGAAACATACGTGGCTGCTCTGCTCACACCAGACGTGCCTCTTCATCACTCGAAACAAGGCTGCTGATAATGTCAATACGGAAATAATCCGTCATAGCAGAAGTCTGTGTGTGTGAGTGTAATAACCTAACCCCCAAACTCCACATAGAGAGAATGCACCGTCCACCGAAGCGCCGTGGTTTCGCTAAGACCGACAGGCTGGAGACATTGCCCACTAGAAGCGCCGTGGCGCCCACAACACCAACATCTGTACAAGCAGCAGCAAACTGGTTCAGTCAACAAGTTACAAGACCCACTACTGACTAGGTCACTCTACTGGATGATATTTATATCAACAATAATCACACTTCTTGCAGACTGATATTTTTCATTCCGCATTGTGCGTATAAAGTAAATATAGGACTAATATAGGACTATAATGTTGGGTGGAAATCACAATTTATGGGTTGAAATGAGCTGCTTACCAGAGGTCTGCGCTCTTGGAGTGCTTTTCTAGTTATAATCGTCTTTTCAGTGGTTGTGGTTTCAGGTCCTCTTTTCTTGAGTGGATGTGGTTTTAATGGTTAGGGTTAGTTTAACTTTTTCCACAATTGGTGTTGTTAAGTACTATAGTTTCCTCCACTGTGGGTGGTTTCAGATAATCCACTCTTAAGGGGGTGTGGTTTCATAATAAATGGGTGGGTGTTATGATATTCTTTTGTTCAGTTGCTGCGGTTTCAGATAATGCATTTTAAGTGGATGTTGTTATCTAGTCATCAGTGGGAGTGGTTTCTTGGTGGATTATAATAACTTCTCTTCATTAGTGGGATTTATGATAGTCTTTTCTTCAGTAGGTTTGGTTAATGATCATATTTTCCTCAGGTGGGTGTGGTTTCAGACAATGTATTCTTTTGTGGGACTGGTTTATGACTATCTTTTGTTCATAACTCTGGTTGATGAGTATCTTTTCCTTGGTGGGTGTTTCAGATTATCAATCAATCAATATCAATCAATCAGTATTTATTTGCAGTGTTTCTCCTAGCTTTTTTGCTTTGGGAAGGGGGGTGCCTGGGCCGGAATGAGTGAGGTCCATCGTTCAGGATCATCTTTATTAATCAGTTTGTTTGTTTATTTATTTATTCATCTCTCTATCTATATGAATCACTTTTTATATATTCATTCATCAATGATCCCTGGGTTGGGCAGGGCCTTTCTGTGTGAAGTTTCCCGTGCATGCATGGGTTCTCTCTGGGCACTCCAGCTTTCTCCCACAGACCAGAAACATGCTCATTAGGTTAAATGGTGACTCTAAATTGCCCGGTATGAGTGTGAGCGTGAATGGTTGTTTGTCTCTCTGTGTGGCCCTGCGACTGGCTGGCGACCGGTTCAGGGAGTACCCCGCCTCTCGCCCGTTGACAGCTGGGATAGGCTCCAGCCCCTCTGCAACCCTGAAGGGGATAAGCGGTATAGAAAATGAATGAATCATTCATCAATCTATCTAGCTTTCTATATTAATCATTTGTTTATTACTAATTAATCTATGTATTTATCTTTCTCTATTAATAGTTTTTGTTCATCTATCCATCTATCTATCTATCTATATTAATCATTTTTGTTTATTCATCTATCTATCTATCTATCGCTCTATCTATCTATCTATATTAATCATTTTTGTTTATTCATCTATTTATCTATCTTTCTATATTAATAGTTTTTGTTTATTATTCATTCATCTATTTATCTACAGTCGTGAAAAAATTAGGACACCCCATTATATAGTCCACTCATTATTAAGAAATGTTCACATAACTGTCCAATCTTGTTTTTATTTATTTCTACAAAAGAAAGGTGTAGTGTGTAGAAGTTGGCATCATTTCGCCGAACAGAAATGCTGAAAATAGGATATAATATTTCTATTTGTATTTAAGGTCCGTCAAAATAGGTGTATAATCATCCCCATAAAACTTTTGTTTTCTTTTATTGAGTTAGAAAAGCTTCTTATATTTATGTACTGCGGGTCTCCCCTTTGTGGAGGCTGACATAATGATCCGCCATGTTGTCTACTCGTGGGTTTTAGGGACAAAAAGAGCGAAAAACGATTTTTGAATAGGAGTCTACAAGTTTACAAAACCTATAATCATCATCTTAACTGACCTATAATCTATAAAAAATATAGTTACAAATATAAATGAAAAAACTCTCACCTTGTAACTGTTGTAAATGATGCCCTGTTCACGATCATTTTTGGTCTTCATTGGCTCTTGTCGCTTAGTGATGTGATGTTTTAGTTACGGACGGGCTCATTCCAAAATCTAAATTCTAGATGACACGAAAAAGCCGATTTCTGCACACTGCACCTTTAAACAACATAAATTAACATATTTTTACTCATCAAGTAAAAGATATGAACAAAAATGCGTATTTTGATGGAGGAAAAACTTAGGACACCCTACTCTCTAATAACTAGTGTTACCCCCTTTGGCTGAAATAACTTCAGTGAGACGCTTCTTGTAGCCATCTACCAGTCTCTGACATTGATCTGAGGAAAGTTTGCCCCACTCCTCAATGCAGAATTCTTTCAGCTGTGACATGTTTGAGGGGTTTCTTGCATGCACAGCCCGTTTCAAGTCACCCCACAGCATCTCAGTGGGATTAAGATCTGGGCTTTGACTGGGCCATTCCAGGACTCTCCACTTCTTAGTTTTCAGCCAGTCCTTGGTGGATTTACTGGTATGTTTTGGGCCATTGTCATGTCGCAGTGTCCAGTTCCGCTTCAGCTTTAATTTTTTTTTTACAGATAGTTTCACATGTTCTTCAAGCACCCTCTGATACACAGAAGAATTCATGGTGGATTCTGTGATGGTGAGCTGGTCAGATCCTGCTGCAGCAAAGCATCCCCAAACCATGACACTTCCACCTCCATGCTTCACAGTTGGCATGAGGTTCTTTCCCTAGAATGCTGTATTTGGTTTACGCCAAACATGTCTGCTGTTCTGGTGTCCAAATAATTCAACTTTAGACTCATCTGTCCAAAGAACATTATTCCAGAAGACCTGGGGCCTCATTTATAAACCATTGTGTAGGGTCCACACTAAAAGTGAACGTGCGCCCGAAAGCTGAAAATGGCATGCGCCAAAAAAAATTCTGATTTATAAAACCATGCGTGCGCACACTTGTAAGTACTTTTCCCTTTATAAATCACAGTCCACCTGGAAAGTTGCGCAGGTGATTTTACCTCACATCCCGCCCTCTGCACACCCATATGTGACCATGAATGGTCAATGCAGAGTAACTCATGAATGTTTTTGCATCGCCAGCCTGCAGTCGTTTCCCGACACGGCTGTGCGTCAGAAGGGGCAGCGATACGCCTTGGATGTGTATAGTCTGCCGAAAGCGAAGAAGACGAAGAAGCTGTGCATCAGGATGAATTTGTCTAAACCATGTTTGAGGAACAAATAATTTCTACGCTGATCGTAGGCACATTTTTTCATTTTCACTCAGAGCTCTTATAGCAATGCTAGTGCAGACTGTCATTTGCACTGATTACATTTGGAAATCGGACATTGCTGCAGAGCCTTTTAATGTTGCCTGTTCACCCACAGTGTAAGGAACCCTGATGATCGACTGGTCATGTTTATAATGCCATCCAACACGGCTGGAAGTATTGTGCTGAGGGATGGCTGCCATATCCCGGTCCTAAGAACAGAATTTAACTGTATTATGTCATACCCAAAAGGGGCTTCAGACAGAAAATGTAACATTATAAATTGTTAATAATATCAAACACATACCTGTTGGCTTATTCCCGCTGGAAGGAGCCGGTTGCCAGAAGCCCCAGAGTTTGTCAGCACATATACGCACCCGGATGGCGCGGTTCCGGCGGGTGCTTTCTTTTAACAGGGGCCAGGAAATCTTTGTGGTCCCTAAAAACTCTCTCCATCCTGATCCACAGTCTGTGTGATCTTCAGCAGTGCCAGGGCATCCACTGTGCAACATTACACTCGAGTGTCATTGCACTATTTATATGCTCACTCAGCAATTAGACTGATTGTTTCTCACCTTGTCACAGCTAATACTAATTAGTCAGTGCTATCCACCGCTCTATATCATTTGAAGATGAATCATAATATATGAACATTTTATACAGTAGTAAGTGAACACGTCTATAACACTGCAGACTCAGGTGTTTATGATGACGCGGGTCTATAATCTGATTTGTGATGACATTACATGTATGAGATGAATCTGGCTTCTCTTCACCCCCTCACCATCCATGCCGCCAGTTTTCCACATCTCCAAAATGTTCGTAGGCCAGCATCAAAGTTGACGTACCGGTGCGCACATTCTCCCGCCAAGTTTATTTTTATAAATCACAACCTTTGCGTGGGAAGTGACTTACTCCACTTCCAAGCCCCATTTTGTGCGTAAGCAAGCTTTATAAATGAGGCTCCAGGTCTTTGTCTATGTTGTCTCTGGCAAACTTCAGTCTGGCCTTGATGTTCTTTTTAGAGGGCAAAGGTTTCCTCCTTGCACACCTCCCATGAAAGTCGAACTTTTGTAGTCTCTTTCTGATAGTAGAGTCATGTACTTTCACATCCACAGTAACGAGAGCCTGCTGTAGGTCCCGTGATGATATTTTAGGACTTTTGATGACTTCTTTTAGCATCTTGCGGTCTGCTCTGGGGGTCAACTTGCTTGGACGGCCAGACCTGGGCATGGTGGCAGTTGTTCTGGATGTCCTCCACTTGTAAACAATTTTCCTTTGTTTTTATCTTAATCATTTTTATTTATCCATCTATCTATCTATCTATCTATCTATCTATCTATCTATCTATCTATCTATCTATCTATCCAGTGGTGTAGTCTGGTTTATTCTAGTTGGATAATTCTGACATACTCTAATGGATGTTTGTCCTCTTAGGGCCTCCATACACTGAAGACATGTTTGCCACAGTTTCACCTGATTTATACACCGTCCACTGAAAACAGCTCTGGGACCCACTTATGGGCCTCCACCCACAGGTTGAGAACCGCTGCACTAGTAGATTGTATTTGAAGCTTGATCCTTCAAAGATTGTTCTTATATCATGGAGAATAAGTGATCCAAGATACCTCAGGATGAATTTGTCATTTAGCAAACAGTAAGTGAGTGAAAACAAGAGCTGGACTGCTCGCATCACTGTCCCTGAGATGCGAGTCTATCTGCGTCTTTTGCTCACCGGCACGCAGGGGAGCGTGCGCGATTTAGGGGGTATATCAAATGTTCACAGGTCTATCAGATGAAAATCTCTCTTCTTATTCAGCTTTTCCTTCCGTTCTCTGCTCTCAGTGAAAGCATTACTTAAATCAGTGAATTTTTCATTCATGTTATGTGCTGTTTAACTGAAGGCAGCGTTTGTTTTGTTGAATGTTTTTACGTGAATGATCAGACTTTGTGCGGGACAGAGTGGATGGCTTGAGCAGCGTGCAATGTAAATATAGTCAGACGCCAGGTCGGAGAAGGGTTAGGAAACTGTTTAATGCATGAGTTTAATTCACACAGTTAATTGTCAAGTACTCTTTGGTCCAAAAGTGCCCGCTTCCTAACACAGAGAAGGTGAATTTATGAACGGGAAAGTGAAAGTGAAAGTTAAAGTCTCACAACCATGCTATAGGTATCTTTGCGCATTTTGTAGCGGTTTATAACCGCGGCATTTCGGGGCGTTTTCTAGTGGGTATACGGGGTATACCTGCATATCACATAGACTACACCACTGTGCACATGTGTATGTTGTGAGCAAGGGGAGAGCCCCGCCTGTCACAGAAGAGAGGAGAAATGCATTTGAATGAATGTAATAAAACGCACCGACGCATGAGACTCTAAAATTGAGCAAATTAGAGTTAGTTTTTTTATTTGATAAAAAATAATGCCTGTTCTACGCCCTTTTGATTAAAATAAAAATCAAATAATGGATTCTTTTCTTGAAAATCTGCACTTGAATTTCTGGGTGGGGATCCTGTTGGCACAGCGGGGGTGTCTGATGGGGAGGCGGGGCACCGTCCCAAATGAACTATAGGGGAAACACTGATTTGTATAGTGCCAGTTCACAACAGGTGCCACCTCAAGGCACTTTATAATAAAGCTGGCTGAAGCCACACTTCTCATTTTATACACATATATGTCATATAGACATCCAGAGATGTATCCATCCAGGCAGAGAAAAAGTGACTATAAATAAGAATTTATGATTGAAACATACTTATGGATGCCCAGGCCATAAATCTGTCCTCATCACATTTGTCTCGGCTGAATATAAATTTATTTGAGGTTCAGCCCTTGAGATGTGGCATCTCATTTTCAAGAGAGTCCTCATGTCTAAATGGTTGTAAAGGTATTTATTATCAATAACAGTCATGGATAGAGAGATCAATCTAATATTAACATTAATATCTATAATGAATATAATCTGGAGAGGAATGATGTTGATCAGAACCACCATTAAAATGGATTTAACTGGTCTAAAAGTATGAATTTATGTTAATGATGTCATTTCTGTTGATGGTTGATGCAGGATAGAGCTCATGGAGTCAAGTAGGTCCACAGCAGCAGGTCATCCATGACTGTTTGTCAAGGTCAAACTAATAAACTTGCTGGCCAAAAAAAAAAGTCACCACCAAAAACGGGACCGCCTTTAGCTTTGATTATAGCAGGCATTTGCTGTGGCATTGTTTCAGTAAGCTTCTGCAATGTCAAAAGATTTATTTCCATCCAGTGTTGCATTATTTTTTACCAAGATCTTGTATTGATGATGGGAGAGTCTGACCACTGCACAAAGCCTTCTCCAGCACATCCCCAAATGCAACCCCAGATCATAGCACTGCCCCCACAGGCTTGGACAGTAGGCACTAGGCATGATGGGTGCATCACTTTACCTGCCTCTCTTCTTACCCTGATGCTCCCATCACTCTGGAACAGGGTAAATCTGGACTCATCAGACCACATGACCTTCCAGTCCTCCAGAGTCCAATCTTTATGCTCCCTAGCAAACTGAAGCCTGTTTTCCAGTTAGCCTTACTGATTAGTGGTTTTCTTAAGGCTACACAGCTGTTCAGTCCCAATCCCTTGAGTTCCCTTCACATTGTGTGTGTGGAAATGCTCTTACTTTCACTATTAAACATACCTCTGAGTTCTACTGTTGTTTTTTTTTTTTATTTGATTTGGCCAAACGTTTAAGTGATTGCCGATCACGATCATTCAGGATTTTTTTCCGACCACAGTTCCTCCTCGAAGATGATGGTTCTCCACTATCCTTTCCATTTTTTAATAATGCGTTGGACAGTTCTTAACCCAGTTTTAGCAGTCTCTGCAATAGGGCTGAAAGATATATCGTTATTGTATCTATATCGAGATATGAACATTCAAGATATTAATATCGAAAAGCAACAATATAAACGATATAGATTTCCCCCGCACTTGCCCTGCATGTACAGCTCTGGAAGTCATAACATATTTCATTTTTGCGATTGCCCTTGAATGCACTGCTAAGGCCAGGCAACCACAAACCTTTTTTATTTTCAAACTGTTTTTATTTTTCTGAAAAATGCTTGGTTTTCACCGAACCTGTAGTCATATCGTTTCGTATCGATATCAAGATATCTGGCATGAATATGGAGATATGAAATTTTGTCCATATTGTTCAGCCCTACCATGGAATCTCCTTAGATGTTTTCTCGGCTTGATGCATGCCAATGATTGACCCTTCTTGAACAGACTAACATATTTTCCACGACCACAGGATGTGTCTTTTGACATGGTTGTTTAAAAAATGAGAAGCTACTCATTGCATCAGCTGGGGTTACAATAACTTGTTGCCAGCTGAAGATAATCACCCATGCAGTAGTTATCCAGTAGGAGGCTCGTACCTGTTTGCTTAGTTAAATTCAGGTGGTGACTTTTTTTTTGGCCAGGCAGTGTATTAAGATAAAAGATAACGTAACATTAAGGGGTAAAAAAAAAAGCCACAACAAGCACACAGGACAATTTAGAGTTGCTGAAGAGTTTATCAGATGACTGTAGAGGCAGGCTAGCACTACCCTTTGACTCCCAGTGTTCGAGCTAAAGCTAACTAGCGTTGGGCAAGCTCTGCCCGTCTGTTCCTTGTTATTGCTCACAGAGCTGAAAGAATGGTGTCTGCTTTTTTATGGACTCGGGAGAGAGGCAAGACACTAAATAAACAAAAATGTTAGTGTTCCTTTAAGTGGATGTGGCTATCAGTGGGAGATGTTCCTTGTTTTCAGATTTTTTTTTTTCTTTTGTGGGTGTGATTTATAATTATTTTTTCTGGGCTGGGTGGGGTTTATGATAATGTGTTTTTCATTGGGTGTTTCAGATTATCTTTTCTTTTTTTGGAGTGTTTTATGATAATGCTGTGTTTAGTAGGTTTGGTTTATAATAATCTCTGTTTTTGGTGGATTTGATTTAAGGAAATCTTTTCTTCAGTGGGTGGGGTTTATAATGATATTCTTCAGTGGGTGTGGTTTCTGATAATATACTCTTTTGTGGGTGTGGTTTCAGATTTAATGGGTGTGGTTAATTTTTTTTTCTGTTGTAGATGGGGTGTTAAATTGTTTCTTTGGTGGGTGGGGTCAGAGCGTTCGAAGCGAGTGAGGCAAGTCCTTAAGAGTCAGCTCAATGGCAGAAACAAGGTACGGGCAATTAACAGCTATGCCCTGCCAGTGATCAGATACCCAGCTGGAATAATAAGCTGGCCAAAGGAGGAAATTCAGGCCACAGATGTTAAAACTTGGAAATTGCTCACCATGCATGAGGGGTTCCACCCCAAGTCCAGTATTCAGAGGCTATACACTAAGCACAACGAAGGAGGCAGAGGGTTAGTGAGCATCAGAGCCACTATCCAAGATGAAACATCCGAGCTCCATGATTACGTCAGGAAGATGGCCCCAAGAGATCAAACGCTTAGTGAGTGTCTCAGACAGTGGAAACTGACAGGGAAGGAGGAACTAGAGGAACCATCATGGGAGGAGAAACCCCTGCATGGGATGTACCACCGACAGATAGCTGAAGTGGCTGACATGAACAAATCCTACCAATGGCTAGAGAGGGCTGGACTGAAGGACAGCACAGAGGCACTAATCATGGCTGCACAGGAACAGGCCTTGAGCACCAGAGCAATAGAGGCCCGGATCTACCACACCAGGCAAGATCCCAGGTGCAGGCTGTGCAAAGAGGGCCCTGAAACAGTCCAGCACCTAACAGCGGGGTGTAAGATGCTGGCAGGAAAAGCATACATGGAACGCCATAACCAAGTAGCCGGTATAGTGTACAGGAACATCTGTGCAGAATATGGACTGGAGACCCCAAGGTCAAAATGGGAAGCACTTCCCAAGGTGATTGAGAATGGCCGAGCAAAGATCCTGTGGGACTCCAGATACAGACCGACAAAATGGTAATGGCCAACCAACCGGACATTGTAATCGTGGATAAGCAGCAGAGGAAAGCCGTTGTGATTGATGTAGCCATCCCAAGTGATAGCAACATCAGGAAAAAGGAACACGAGAAACTAGAGAAATACCAAGGGCTCAAAGAAGAGCTAGAGAAAGCCTGGAAGGTGAAGGCAACAGTAGTGCCTGTGGTCATCGGGGCACTCGGGGCAGTGACCCCCACACTGGAGAAGTGGCTCCAACAGATCCCTGGAGAAACATCAGACATCTCACTCCAGAAGAGTGCAGTCCTATATATATATATATATATATATATATATATATATACATATGTGTGTGTGTGTGTGTGTGTGTGTATATATATATATATATTTTTTTTTTTTTTAAATATATATATAAATATATATATACATATATATATTTATATATCTATACACACACACACGTATATCTATCTATCTATATATATATATACACATATATATACATATGTGTGTGTGTATATATATATATATATATATATATATATATATATATATATATATACAGTAATGTTCATAATAATAGCATTGTGTTTAAAAAGGTGAGTAAACCTCAAAATTCTTCAAATAAATTTTATTTTAATGCACACAAATGCATTGGGGACACTGCACATTCTATTTCAAAGCAAAAAAATTGGAAAAAGTATTTGAATTTGATAATATTTTACAGAGAGTCAAGAAATATAATATTCAAAAAAATAGCAGTGTTGACATCTTTATTTACAAACATCTTTTTTTACAAACTCAAAAATGTAGTGTATAAACCAAGAATTGCTTGATGATTCAACTTTCCTGAGAATCATAAACTAATATTTAGTTGCTTAACCACGGTTTCTGATAACTGCTTCACATCTGTGGTGCATGGAGTCTACCAACTTCTGGCACCGGTCAACAGGTATTGAAGCCCAGGACAATTGTACTACGCTCCACAATTGCTCTGCATTTCTTGGTTTTGCCTCATGAACAGCATTTTTTATGGCAGCCCACAGACGTAATTCTAGGGGGGAACACAGGGGACATGTCTCCCCCACTTTTTCTAAAGCCCATGTCAGTCCCCTGCAGTGTTAACCGTCTGAAAACAATGTTACGTTAGGCTATAGCCCGATACACGTCTAGCACAAGGACCACACAGCCGCTCGAGCCGAAGACTTCCCTCAGTTTGGACCGCCCACAAGCTCCGTGATTGGCTCTGCCGCTTCCTGTGTGATTATCCCTGCTGTCAGTCACTCCATCACCCGCCCTGCTGATGCCTTGCTAACTGCAGAGTGTGTGCACATCGACCTTCGCCACTAAGTTTTTAGGACGGTGATGTTTATTCTGCCTCGGTCACGTTGTAACATATCAGAGGTTTCATTTAGCCTACACTGATGATTGAATCCGCGCGTCTCTGTGTTTGGTCATTAGGCACAGCCAGGATGTTGAAAAACAAGAAAAGTCCACATAAGAGACTTCTTTAGAAGGGCCTTTCCACCAAATGGGTGCCTTTTCCGTTCCCAGGAAATTATATGTATAAATATGCATGAAAATTAATTGTAAAATACATTTTCTTATACATTTTCTTAAAAAACTGCATTTTCCACCTGTCCCCGCTCTATAACATTACACTTTAGAATAAAATATAATTGATAAAATCCAAAATATATGTCAGGGTTTTTTTTTCTTTTTTTTCTTTTTTTTTTTTTTTCATTTTTGTGTATTTCAATGTCCCATCTATGCTTCACAAATATTTTTTTTCAAAATAAATGTATATTTTTTTTTGGTAAAAATATACATTTTAGTTGTGTCCCTGGGTTCTCGCTCAGTCCTGTTACCCTAACACATTATCCCATCTGATTCATTTGGAACGTTGCACAAGTCACATACACAACAGGAAGTTGCATCAGTCTGATCTTCTAAAGGCCATGGGAAGACCAAAACTAAGTTCTTTCATTCATTTTTCTGTATATTTAATAATATTTTAACTATGACTGAGGAGGTCAATCTCAACAAACATTGCTGTTACTTAAATTATATCTTAGTAATCATTTGGTTTTTTTAAAAAACACACATTTATGGTGAATCACCAGATTGTGCTCAGCATCCTCATTTGATTAGCAAGAATGTCATGTGGCTATATTTCATGTATTTGCTGACTTTATACCAAAAACTCAGTCCTGTTACTTTCAGTCCTGTTTTTTTTTTAATACAATACTGTCATTCATATTAAGAGTAACACGACTAAGTATCAATAACTGAGCTGAGTCCACTGTTTAAAAGATTTATTCAGTTGAAAAGTAGTTAATATTACATTATTCAGCTGATTTTTAAGTTTTATTGTAGAAATTACTCAACCCTTGCGGGTTGCTTTAATTTATGACCCTTTGAGGTCATCAGAGTACAAAAATGTCCTCTCCCTTCCAAAACCCACTATAAAAACATAACAGATGAATATTTTTTGTACTTTTTTTGCTCAAATTATTCAATCAACTTCAGTCCTAATCAAAAATGTCAAATATTAAATTATTTATTTAATTTTTAACTCTTTAAATGCCAATTTGATTGCATGACGTCACTGTTTTTATTTAGAAAAAACACATTAAATGAGTTATTATCAATACAATGGACTGGGCTGCTGTCCTGTCTGAACTTAAGTTAAAAATGTATGTCAAATATATGACCGACTGATAATTTCATTCCCTTGATGAGCAACAAGCAAGATGAAGAGGTGCTTCTCTGTAGAGCAGAGGCCACCAACCGTTTTTAGCCTGAGAGTGACATCATGGTTCGCAACATTCACGACAAGTTTCTTTAACTCAAAAGTCACACATTGACACATGCACATTCACATCCACACATACACGCACACATGGCACATCTTTTTGTTGTTCATTGTTCATTCCTGTTGTGTCTTGTTCATTCCTGTTACTTAAATATTTATCTTTAAAAAATATAAAAAGATAAACAACTTTTTCAATTATGTTTGGTCCACCATTTATCCAAATGTTCAATACATTACATGATAATAAATTTATTTAAATTGAGATTTGGGTCTCCTTGAAATGATAAACATGGCTTTGGATGTTTTAGAGAAATGCAACTTTTGTCTAAAAGTATAAATTTTTTAGTAACAAACATTAATTATTAGAACATATAACCAACCATTGCATTAAAAGAGACACTTTCTTGAGGGGGAAATTAAGGAATTAGTTGACATGCGTCTAAACATGCTTTTAAAATGTAACATGAGTTTTGATAACAGGACTCAAAAAAGCAACCATCTTTGTCCTAAAACCTGTATAAAAAATTGAATATAGCCGCTTTAGATTGACCAGTTTTAATTTTAAATAGTTAAATGTGTGTTTCTAGATTTAGTTTTGAAAAATACACTAAAAAAATATATATTTTTTGTGGACTTGCAACATGGAAATGGCACCCATTCGGTGGAATGACCCAGAAGTCAATCCACTTCAAGATCCTCCTCATCAATTACAAAGATCTCAATAATCTTATAAATTTTCATCTTCTCCTCCTCCTTTTTTCTCCTCCTCCTTTTTTTCTCCTCCTCTTCCTCCTTCTTCTTCTTCTTCTTCTCATTCTTGTTCTTGTTATTATTAACCTCAACAGCTGAAAAGCCTCAACAATGCAAAGGTTTAGATTTTAAAAAGCTTCCATTTAATGCCAAAGAGACACACTTTTGATTATTTTATTTATTATTCTCATATACTATTTCTGTGTTGAACAGCAGCAAAACTAAAAAAAATATATATATACCTGATTACAAATGTAATTTTATACAATCATATGGAGTTGTTTTCTTAGACTATAACTGTACCATCAAAATCAATGACTGTTGTATCCCATTTTTTTTTATCAGGTTACAGATAGTAGAGAGGCTGGAGGAGGTAGAGGAGCAGAGGCAGACTTTGACAGAGAGGGTCCCTGGGTCGTGTGTGTGTGTGTGTGTGTGTGTGTGTGTGTATCAAAACTACCGATAGATAGATATAGTGTGTGTATTGGGAGGACAGGAGGAAAACCAACCCACGGCATCTTATTTTTTACTGGTTGACTACTTATCCATACTTTCTTATATTAAATGAAAGTTAAGCATTAAAACAATGGCTTACACGATTTCTTAAAAACATTTTATTCAATCCTGTTGTTTTCAGATTAACCACACAGGCCTAATACAGAAGAGTTTTCATAAAAGGTATAAGATACATAAAGAAGTAGACCAGTGACCACATTAAAATTATTTTTTTTTTAAATTGATGAGCTCCTGTGCTTTAAATTTCAAAAATTGTTAATTTGATTTAAATGTGCTTGTAAAATGACCATCATTAAAATGTCAACTGTAGCTTCCTACCTGTCAACAGACCTTCGATAAATGCGAGAAACATACATTACCCATAGGAATCCTATTGCCTCGGTCACATTGTTTGGAACTATTGAGGGCTCCCATGATCCGCCATTGCTGTCAAATAATTGGTCCATTGGCGTCTACAGAGTTTACGTCACTCTCTCTTTCAATCGCTCTGGGTGGGGTTCATGATTATCCTTTCTTTGGAGGGTGTGGTTTCAGATGGTCTCCTCTTTAAGGGTTCGGTATCATTTACAATGGGTGGTCTTCTTTGTAAACTCTTATTCAGTGGGTGTGTTTTCAGATAATGTATTCTTAAAGGTCACATATCATGCTGAAACAAGATTTAATACCTACAAATAATAAAGTTGAATGCCGAACTCTACACCTCCAGAAAGTCCCACAACATGAGATGTGCTCCTCTTCCCGTTTTCAGTGAGCGAGATTTCCTGCCTCTGAAAACAACTTGTTGCGAGATCTTCACGAGATTTGTTACAAACTGACGTCAGGTTGTTTCAGTCACTTCTAACTGGATGAGCCTGAGGAAGCAGCTCCATCCTGCTAATGTGCTTGAAGCACCGACCTGCAGCAGCCCTTCTCCCCTAGACCAGTCGGCGTCTCTGCTTTTTCCCAGTGCTCGTCGCTTCATGGAGGATTCCTGTGTAAACACAGGGCAGGACGATGCTGAATTTCCTCTCAACCGCTCCTCAAAGCAGGAGCAGTTTCATCTATAAAGAGTGTTCATGAAGACTCAGAACCACAAGCGGTAAGTAATGTAATCAGAGATAGTAATGTAAATAAAGCTATGATGTACTGTCGAGCTAATGCTAAGCTACAGCTGTTATAATACCTCCGGGTTTTGTTCTAGTAAATGATAGGTGAAAATAGAATTCATTTATACGGAGCCCCTAAGGTGCCACGGAGAAAAAAATAAATAAATCGTGCGCACGAGATAGTAAAACGTGCGCACTATATATTAAAACGTGCGCACGAGATACTTATTCGTGCGCACGTTTTAGTTTAAATGTGTGCACGAGATACTAAAACGTGCGCATGAAATAAAGTTATTTACCACGTTTTAACTTTGACATCAGATTTTTACAGACACACACAATGGAGAGAAGAAGTGAGCTAGTTAACTTTTACTTCCACCTCGACATTCCTGCTGCTCTTGCCATGAGAGATGGAATAATCCTAAATTGGAGAACTTTGCTGCGCATACTAAAAGACAACAGGCTCAGCCGGCTGAAGGAGTACTCAGATTCAGTCAGTGTCCTGACCTGGGATGCACAGGGGGGACTTGTTTGCTGCTACAGAGGCGAAGTTGTAGCTAACTTCGGGGCTAACTCCCTCCACCTTATTCAGCGGGTGGCAGCAAGACACGAGCTTTGCTTGAGTCTTGAAAGTTGTGCAGCTTTTATTTAAGGTACTGATAAATAGCCTGAAGGACTGTACATACCCTGCACTCCTACATTCACAGACACAGCTAATGTTGGCTGTCTACTGGGATGCTTCAACTGAACCCGGCTGTCTTCTTCTTCTTCTTCTTCTTCTTCTTGGTTTTTACTGGCAGGTGACCACAATATTATGGGGCATTACCGCCATCCACTGATGAGCCTGGCTGTCTGTTGCCGCTTGCCTGTATAATTAAGTTGAGCGCACGTTTTATCTTAAACGTGCACATGTTTTAATATATCATGCGCACGTTTTAATATATCGTGCGCACGTTTTACTATCTCGTGCGCACAATTTATTTATTTTTTTTCTCCGTGGCACCTTAGGGGCTCCGTACATTTAACTAAAAACTGTCATTAATTTTTATAGGCTGTACCTGGCTGCAATTCATTTCAATGAAAATGCAGAGCGTGAACAGGCTGCAACTGCAGAGGACAATCCAACATACAGAATCACATTTGACAAGTCAAAAAAGGGAAAAGCTACGGCAAAGCCCGTCAAGACAGAACCAACATTCAGTCAGTATGAAGATGATTTATTATAAATAAAAACAAACAGTATAAAAAGTTTGAAAAATTACAAATATCAGCCTTAAGTACTTGATATAAATATTTATGAAACTATTTACTAAACAGCAATTTTAATTCACAGCTTATGTGAGGGACCTCATGACCTTGGTGTTTAAAAAGGTTTTTGAGGACCACCTTTGTGGAAGAGCTCAGAAGGATCTCCATCCCCAAGGATCTGTGTTCCCAGTGTGAGAGGCAGACAGAAGAGGAGACCATCACAGGACACATTTCCTTCTGTCACGGGGCGAGCAGAAGCCAACATACTGTCCAGCAGGATCCGGAAACTCCTGGCGTATCCAGCTTACAACGCATGGCAGAACGATGACGCTGACGTCTCTACCCAGATATCCCCAGCACCAGGAGACAAAACTTCAGTATGAAAGGAACCTGCAACACCTGGACAAGAGACAGCAGAAGACCATTTCTGTCATCACTGATGGCAGCCTCTGGAGTGCTTTTGATTCTTGTTTTATAAACTCACTGATCCAGTTACATTCAGTGACAATTGTTTTCCAAGATATATATTTGTAAATAATCCCCTGTTTTTCTAGTAAATACAATAATAAAACCATCTGATTCAGTGTTTTTGTTTTTATTTTATTTTTAAAAAGAAAATATATTTTTGATATAAGATAAGATAAGATAAGATAGTCCTTTATTGATCCCCAAAGGGGAAATTCTGGTATTGCAGCAGTACAGGGCAAGTACAGGGATAGTAGCATGCATAAGATATAGATCAAAGAATAGAAGATATTTACAATTATCAAAATTAACTAACATACTAAGCACTAAATTAACAGAGTAAGTGGCGTTCAATTATCAAATTAACTAACATACTAAAATAATAATTTAACAGTACAAAACAGCTGAGCCTCCTGTGCAGTGCAGTAAAGATAAAAATAAAGTGACAGTGATATTAAAGTGACAATGTGAAATGTAGCAGCACTTATTGACCACACAGTAACAGTGCAAATTATTTACCTAGAGTAATGAACCATGATCAGGGATATGAATCAATAACAATACAGTATGGATAGAGCTGGTTTGGAGCATATGGAGGATTACTGTAAATCTATTAAAGTGCAGTCCAGTGTCATATTGCTTGAGTACATCCATTGCTGTTTCGGGGGGGGGGGGGGGGGATGTCAGTGCAGTGACAGACTGTGGCCTCCGCTGCTGTTGTAAAGTCTGATGGCGGTGGGCACAAAGGAGCGCCTGAAGTGGTCAGTTCTGCTTCTGGGAGGATGATGCGCTGGCTGAACGAGCTTCCCATGTCCCACAGCTCGTCGTGGAGGGGGTGAGAGGGGTTGTCCAGGATCGACATGATTTTGTCCTTGATCCTCCTTTCAGCCACAGTCTGTAGAGTGTCCAATTGAAGGCCCACCACAGAACGGGCCTTCTTCACCAGTTTGTTGAGCCTGTTGACCTCACCAGTCTTGATGCCGCCCCACCAGCACACTACAGCAAAGAAGAGTGCGCTGGCCACCACAGACTGGTAGAAGGTCTTCAGGAGCCTGCTGCAGATGCCAAACAACCTGAGTCTCCTCAGGAAGAACAGCCTGCTCTGTCCTTTCCTGAAGAGGGCGTCTGTGTTGTGTGACCAGTCCAGTTTATCGTTAATGTGAACCCCAAGGTACCGGTACGAGTCCACCCTCTCCACTTCCTCCCCCTGGATGATGATGGGGGCAGGGGACCTCCTGCTCCTCCGGTAGTCCACCACCACCTCCTTGGTCTTGCTGATGTTGAGCTTCAGGTTGTTGCTGTCACACCATGTGACGAAGCTCTTGATCAGTCCTCTGTACTCCCCCTCGTCGTCGTCGGTGATACATCCAACAATGGAGGAGTCATCGGAAAACTTCTGGAGGTGACAGGAACCAGAGTTGAACCGGAAGTCTGAAGTGAAGAGGGTGAAGAGGAAGGGCGCCAGAACAGTTCCTTGGGGTACTCCGGTGTTGCTTGTGACCACCTCAGAGGCACAGCCATTCACCCTGACGTACTGCGGCCGGCCTGTGAGGTAATCCAGTATCCAGGCTGTGGTGTCAGGGTGCAGTTGCATGTCCAGCAGCTTTTCCCCCAGGAGGCAGGGCCTGATGGTGTTGAAGGCACTAGAGAAGTCAAAGAACATGACTCTCACAGTGCCCCCTGGTCTCTCTAGTGTGACAGGGCCCTATGGGTGAGGAAGATGATGGCATCCTCCACGCCGATGTGCTGCTGGTAAGCAAACTGCAGAGGATCCTGGAAAGCAGAGAGCAGAGTCCTCAGGTGCTGAAGAACCAGCCTCTCAAAGGTCTTCATGACATGTGACGTCAGTGCCACAGGTCTGTAATCATTTAGAGCGCTGGGACGTCCTTTTTTTGGTACCGGGACGATGCAGGAGGTCTTCCACAGTTCGGGCACCTTCATCAACCTCAGGGAGAGGTTAAAGAGGTGCTGAAAGACTCCAGCGAGCTGCCCGGCACACACCCTGAGGACCCTGGGGCTGATGTTGTCCGGCCCACTGGCTTTGTTGGTGCGGAGTTTGGAGAGCTCCCTCTGTACCTGGCTGGACATGAGTGTGAGGCAGGGAGAGAGGGAGGGGTGCTGGGTGAGGTTGGTGTCCAGGGGAGGTAGGTTGGGGGGAGAGGGGGGGCTGTCTGTTGGAGCCATTTGCAAGCTAGAGGAGGGGGATGAAGATGTGCCAGGGAGGGGGGCAGAGTCTCCTGCAGAGTTGTGAGTGGGGGCTGTGGTGGGGGTTGAAGACCCAGATCCATTCTCTGAGCTCACCGGGGTGGGGGTTGCGTCGAACCTATTGAAGAATAGGTTCAGCTCAGAAGCAAACTCTGGGTCTCCCTCAGCTCTGGGTGCAGGTCTGTTGAAGGCTGTCATCTGTTTCATCCCACACCACAGCTCTCTGGAGTTTTCCTGCCCCATCTTGGCCTCAATCTTCTCCCTGTAGCTGTTCTTGGCCTCCTTCAGCTTCTTCTTCAGCTCCTTCTGGACAGCCCTGAGCCCGTCCCGATCCTTAGACATGAAGGCCCTCTTCTTCTTGTTGAGAAGGCCTTTAATGTCCTTATTAATCCAGGGTTTATTGTTCGGGAAGCAGTGGGTCTTTTTGGTTTGGACAATGTTGTCCTCACAGAAATGGATGTAGTCTGTGATGCAGTGAGAGAGGCCTTCAATGTCATCACCATAGTCCTCTTTAAAAAGATCCCAGTCTGTGACATTGAAGCACTCCTGCAGCGCCTCCTCTGTGTCCTTAGACCAAACCTTGACAGTCCTGATGGTGGTCGCCTGTTGTTCCACCAGCGGCCTGTAGGTGGTATCAAGGTAGATAAGGTTGTGGTCTGATTCCCCCAGAGGAGGGAGAGAAGAAGAGCTGTATGCTCCCTTCACGTTGGCATACAGGAGGTCCAGGATTTTATTCCCTCTTGTAGCACAGTCCACATATTGTGTAAAGTTCGTCAGGACAGGAGAGAGAGAGACATGATTAAAGTCCCCACTGATCAGTAACAGGGTGCTGGGCAGTTGGGTTTGGAGTCCCGTGATCACAGCGTGGATGACGTCACAGGCGCCGGCCGGTGCAGCTGACGGCGGGATGTAAACAGCAACAGCAATGGCGTGTGAAAACTCCCGCGGTAGGTAACACGGACGTAATCCCACCGCTAAAAGTTCCACATCAGGGGTGCAGACAGTCTCCTTCACAGTCACATGTCCGGGACAACACCATTTAGAGTTCACAAAGACAGAAAGTCCCCCTCCTCTCTTCTTACCGCTCTGTGTCCCTCGGTCTGCTCTGACCAGCATGAAGCCAGTCAGGTCGATCACACTGTCTGGTGTTGTCCCCTGCAGCCATGTCTCCGTGAAGACAAGCAGGCTGCTTTCCCTGTAGATCCGCTGGCTGTTCACTAACACTGTCAGCTTGTCAATCTTGTTGGCAAGTGACCTCACGTTCCCCATAATGATCGATGGAAGGAAAGGTTTAAATCTCCTGTCCCTCTCGATCCTCTCTCTAACTTTGGAGCCGGCTTTCTTCCCTCTGCGCGTCGCCCTCCATATCTCCTCAGGTATACGTGCAGAGGGGCAACCGGCTCCATTACAGTGCTGCAGGAGTTCCTCACGTGTGTAGGTGAGCATCGTAAACAAAAGAAAAGTCCAAAGGGAACGACAGAACTCCACCAGAAGTACCACAACTAAAACGTTGCAGTATTAACCAAAATATTTTAATAATATACTAATAAGCATTGGTAGCATGAGCACAAAACTTACTCTTCTTCTATTCTTCTCCTCCGGGGTCCATAGTCTGCATCGTGAATGTTGTGCATGTGTTGTAGTGTGTAAGCATGAAGGCAGGTCAGTTCCAGGCCAGGGTGGTGGGCCATGCAGGTCTGGGGACGGGGGGGTACCTGGTTTATTCTCCTGAGCACCTTATTGGAACAAAGAGACACAGAGTCAATATTTGTGTTGAAGGCAAGATAAATACATAAAACTGGTTACACCAAATTAAATACATGGTAATACACTCGAGTAAGAAAAATGTCATAAAAAAAGCATTGGTGAGTTTTAACTTTATGAAACTGTTTCCTTTTGGCAGAAATGATAGAATAAGAGTTCACCTGATTGAATGTCTAAATTCAAGCTAAATGAATGATGACATTATTATTTAAAAATAAGAAAAAGATGATGGTGGTTAATTAGAGTAGTACAAAATACAAAAGGTTTGCTCCTGGAACATAACTTTGGTATTTCCTGACAACAGACATTTTCAGCCCAGTCGGCATTGCCACACATCCACAGGTGCACCTAGGTGAAAACTGATTATCAGAATGATAGAACTTCTGATGGAAATATACTTCTTAATCCCAAATTCACTTAACAGGCAAAGCCACACATTAAAGCTCGGTTCAGACCAAAGAATACACGACAAGGCAGTTTATAGACTCTCTGAACAGCTGCAGCTCTCTGAATTCACGGTGTTTCCTGTGATGTAGTTTGTCTGCAGGTAAATCTGGAATATTACGGGTAAGTAAATGACATGAAAATAGCAAGGTAAATAAAACAGCTGTCAGAGTAAAATAAAAAGGTCCCACCATCCTGAGAATTTCCAAAACTTAAAAACCTTAATTTGTAATTAAAGTTTCTTGGGGACCCACCACCCCAGCTGTTGGCATGCTAGCAGCACGACGGGGCTCTGCTCGCTAGCTCATGAGACATTAGAGGCTGTAGTACAGGATAAATCATTTGGTGAAACACCATTGGTTTTAGTGGGTATCTTTATAATTGTGTGCCTGAGTATGTTTCTGCTGATATGTGCCGTGAAGCTGGGCCACTGCAACACAATAACAGGGAGTCAGTGATGAACTGCAGCCGTTAGGCGATCATACTCCGACACTGTGAGCATGATCGATAAAACAGAGAAAAGTGAGTGAGCAGTACGCTGTCCTGTTATAAAATCAGAGTTATTGGTAAAGTCTGACTAAATTTCCATGTATAAACTACATATAAATGCTGTACTCTGAGTTACACTTACCACACGGAGACGTCCTCTTATTTGCTGAGGCGGATTTTCTTCCTGCTTGGCCGTCAAAGTCTCCGGGTCAGACGGACTCAGGGTCCAAATCAAACAGATGTATTTCAAAAGCTGCCATTTTAATAATGTAATCAAAAGCCTAAAAAAGTTAAGTTTAAGGTTAGTGAACAGGTCTGTACCACGGTCTCGCGTGGAGATGCAGAGCCCGAAAACACTGCACCCCTGCAGGTACCGCCCTGGTTCAGCCCCCAGCAGCTTTCACAGAACTGGCCAATCAGAGGACAGGTGGCACGTGGGGTCGTGGACTCTTAAAGAGACAGCACCGAAACGAAGCGTCTCAGCCAGAGCCTGAAAAGCAGCTAGATTAAAGATTTTGCAAACGCGATTGTGAGGCAACGAAGGAGCTTTGTGACCTGCAAATCATACAGAGTTACTCCATAGGCATCCCAGATTGGCATAATGAAAAGGAAAAACGAGCATGATATGAGACCTTTAAGCGGATGTGGCTATCTTCTCCTCTGCAGGAGTGGTTTCTTGTGCTATATCTTTTCTTTTTTGCTTAGGGTTTATAACTTTCTTTTCTTTGGTGGGTGGGGTTAATGATTATATTTTTCAAGGGGTTGTGGTATTAGTTAAGAGTTTCTTTTGCAGGAGGGGTTTATAATTATCTTATGTTTAATTGTTCTGGTTTTTGAACTTTTCCTTGGTGGGTATGGCTTAAGATGATCTTTTCTTTTTTTGGTGTGGTTTTTGATTATCCTGTGTTTAGAAGATTTAGTTAATGTTTATCTTTTCCTCAGTGGGTGGGGCCTCAGGTATTTTTTCTTAGTAGGTGGTGTTAATAATCATTTTCTTTTCAGGGTGTTGTTTCACGTAACCTACTCTTTAGTGGGATTGGTTTCAGATTCCATGGGTGGGATTTATCTAAAACCACAACCACTTAAGAATAGATAATGATCAATTCTTAAGTGGGTGTGGTTTCAGATATTGAATTCTTAAGAGGATATGGTTGTCTATTCCTCAGTGGAGTGTTTTTTTTCTTGTAGTGGGTGAGGTCTTTTCTTCAGCAGGTCTTAATATATTCATTCATTTATTTTGTATATCTATCCCTTCCTTTAATGGAAGAACTGTAATGACATGAACTCAGATAAATGGCAAACAAAATTAATGACTGATAACACAATGAAATGAAAATAACTGATGACTGAAATAAATTGTAAGTAATGGTAAGATGATGTGATAATAGTAATAATATATATAAGGATAATATTGGGAGGTTATTTTTGGTGAATCAGGTCAATTAGTTAGGAATTTATGGTATAACGGAAGGTGACTTTTTATTGACAGTATGAGAATTATTTAACAATCTGATGGCCATGACTTATCAGCTGACAATGTAATAGGGTCCACTGTGGACATGTCACAAGGCCTCAACACCAAGTTGGAACGGCCTTACTTTAAGAAAGCTGTTCTCCACCGGGTCCAGTGACTGAGGGGAAGAGAGCCCACACTGTAAAAAAAGTCTGTAAATGTTATGGTAAAACCCTGTAAAACTTTGATGGTAAAAAACTGTAAACTATAAAATGGTGAAATACCATTTTTGGAGCGGCAAAACACTGTGAATAAATATTTCAGTCAAAACCATAATTTCTACACTTTTTTTCTGGAAAAAAAAATTACTCCACTGTACCCTTGAACTGTGATTGTAACGGGAATATGCCATATTTCATATAACAGTCAGTATTGCAATTTTTGCATCAATTTTTTGCAAAAATTACAATTTGTCACTGTTAAGTTTACTAACATTGTATTGATAACATAAATATGCCGTAATATATATCAGCTAATACTGTAATTTTTGCATCCCTGTTTGGAAAAAAGAAAAACAGTGGCCGTTAAATTCAGGCTACTTTGTTTGCCTGAAAATATCGACTTTCACAATCTATTTTCATCTTCACATTTTATCAATCAACTCATTCAAAATAACCTCAGGGAGGTTTGATGTTGTTGTTTGTTTGTTTTTTTTGCCCATATAAATACAGCAGCAAATCTCCTTTGCTCTAGCCTACACTTTGGGCCGATTGCTGATTATTTTCTCTTTTAAATCTGGACAATAAGATATTAAAATATTACATATTTTGTGAGGAGCAAGTAAACAGTCATGAAATGCTAGCTGTTCTTTGTCTGAATTTTTTTTGTTGTTGTTTGCCTGCCCCATTATTTTTCAGCTAAACCCACTTTTTGACAGGACATTTTTTTACTCGCCACTCTTCCAAATTAAAGGCATTATATTTTTTCTTGCTGAATCCTATTATAGCATATGAAGTTTAATTCACTTCATTTTATTTATACCAGCTTGTTGTAGGCTAAATGCTCAAGTTATTGAAAATATAAGGCATCTAGTTTCAAAATAGTCCTATTTGTTTGCTTTTCAGCCTTTTGAATATTTGTATTGTTTCTGTGGAGGATTCCCACTGCTGGCTTTTGCCGCCACTGTCCTTCATCCTTCAGTTATGCGCATATCGCTCCGCCTCGGTCTGGCACTACTTTCTGCCAGCACTATTCTGGATCATTCTGGCGCGCAGATCACTCCGCCTCCTTCTGGCGCTGTCGGGACTTGTCTGGGTAAGTCCCGGTGCAGCAACGTCACCTTTACTGCTCCTGTGGTCAGCCCTGCAGCCAGACTCCTCCCTGCTGCGGTTATTTGGTGAGTAAAGAATATATTAATCAATTTGCTGCTTTAAATCTTTGATTCAGTGACACAGTGACGGCTAGTGATGGTGAGATGAAGCCTCATGAGGCATTGAACCACTTGAGCCAATTGGTTCAAGAAAGGGTTCATCTCTTGAATCTTCATGTGCACACAAAACCACCTACTGGCTAGGTGTATAATCACAGGCAGCTTTATCTTAACCACATAATTTGTGATGCATTGTCTGTCATGGCTCTTGGGAATGACTATGAATTAAAAAAAAATGTATGACCGAGTAATTTCTTTACGTAATTTATCACATATGTGTATAATAAAATATTTTTGAATGTACTGTGTTTTCGTAAAATGGTAGTAGCCTAGCATATGATGTGGCAGGTTGTGTCATGTTTTTCTGTCACTTTAGGAAAGTGTCATGGGCTTAAGCAGGCAGAGGACAGTGAAAGTGCTTGTGGAACTAGGAAAAGGGCATTTAATATGCTTGTGTAACTTGGACACACACAAAACACCTCACCTTTGAATAAAAATAAGAAACAGTGAAAAATACATTTCAAAACCTAGTGTGTCTGAAATATTGTTCAATTTCACTTGCCTTATTAGGAGTAATCAAATCAAAATGTTCCCACACAGGGGAAATGCTGCTCTTCCTACCTGGCTCTATCCTCTTACCTTTCCTCTCCTCACTCTCCTAAATCTTCAATCTATCTCTCTAACTCTCTCTCTAAACTCCCTAAACTATCTCCAAACTATATAAACGCTCCTCCCCTAAATGAAGCAAGCCTCAATACGCGCTTTGAAGAAACGCCCACTCCATTACTCGGCACACGCTTCGAAGCCTCGGCACATCTCACTAGTGAAGACCTAGATTTAACAAAGCCGATAACTTAAACATTACATTTGTTACAGGACTTCCTCAGGCTATTTTTGCAACTTGACTTTCAAAAGTTAAATGAGTAAAACATTAAATTCACTTCTGAATTTTAAACAATAGATAATCTACAACAGCATGTGTGTACCCTGTTAAGTTTTGGGGGGAATGCGGTAAAAGGTTTGATTAACTGCCAGTGAAACAAAAAAAAATCAGCCCTGATGTGCTAGCTAAAGTTTGACCATAGCAAGCTCATGGCAGAAACCTCCTGTAGGCCTATATCAACACACAAACTTTTCAGTAGTCTTTAATCTCCGAATATGTTTGTGTTTTAACTATTTCCACCGTGAGAATTCTTTTATCTGACTTGTATTTATTAATATTACTCATGCACCACGGCTGTCTGTCTGCAACCAACTGTATGTCGTCCCACCTGTTCAGGTGAGGTTAACACTTTTAAGCCTTTCTGTAGTCACACAGCACGCGCATGCTCATATTGGTCATGAATTTAAATTAAAAAAAACTGTAGTTTTTTTATGAATCTTGAAAATGTCTCATGTTAGTGTATTCATAGTTTCAGTGTCGCTGAACTGACACCAGTGACCATGTGTGTTCTTGCTGAGAGTGTGTGCAGTAAAACCTTTGTAAAGCTGTAAAGGTAGATGTAAGGCTACACAGCAAAACATTTACTTATTAATTATTGGTGGATGAAGTTCTCTTGAAAAGGATAATTAAAAAATCAAAGCCATCTCATGTTTTCATCCAAATATCTGATTAATTTTATCTGAAAAGTTTGAATGTTGTTTGAGACTTGTGCTTTCCAAAATGTAGAGGATCCTTAAAATACCTTTAAATTAAAGTCACTTTGTGTCTTAATTTGTGAGATGTCTACATTTCTGTTTACCCAGTTTGGCTTCAACAGATCATGTCCTACCTGACAAGTGTCTGCTAAACAAACCTGTGGATTTTTCTGGGTGATTCATCGTAAGATTTAAAAAAAAAAAAAAAAAAGATTTAATTACATAATGAATCATCCCCTGGTGTTCCTCTTTTGGTAAAACTTAATTTTATTGCCCTAACTAATTTGAATGAAGAAATGGCTCATGTTTAATTTTCCCTCTGTCTTAGACTTTAACCAGAGCCTTTCAAAATTCTGAATGTCACAAGTTTTTGCCGGCGTTTATCTGTCTGTCTGTCTGTTTGTTTGTTTGTGTTCAAAATAACTTGAAAAGTTCTGAACAGATTTGGATGAAATTTTCAGGAATTGTTGGAAATGGGATATGGAAGAACTGATTAAATTTCGTGGAATCCGGATCACCGTCTGGATTCAGGAATTTTTTAAAGAATTCTTTATCATTGCCAGATAGGACCATTTTCGCCAAAGTGGACCGAAGTTGCTTGGCGGAGGTCTGCGCTCTCTGAGTGCTTTTCTAGTTTTTACATTGTCACCACATGATAATACAGGGTCATTGCTTTAAATGTTTTTAAGACAGGTGTCATTTCTGAAGTAGGTTTTGCCATGATTTGCTAAAAGTAATTTGATATTTATGTTCTTTCTGTCCCTCATCTAGGCAGAAACTTATCGTGATCTGCCAGCACTACATAACTCCAGTAATAAAAGATATTTCCCATTTACACACTGAACTAGTAATGTCTCAGAGATTATATTTATTAAATAGGCATGATTTAAAAGCTATGCACGTTAATAATGGTATGATGACCCTAGATTTCTGTGCAATATTGCAGAATAAAGAAAAAGGCAGAATGAGCAACAAAGCCCGCAGTGGCTCATTTTCTCACATGCGGGCATCATTTCAGCAGGTATGACTGTGCGCCAACGCAGTGTGGTAGACAACAGAAGTTAGGAGGAAAAAGTCTTAATTCATCAAAATAATTTACCAAACTATTGAACAAATAAGAGATTACAACCCCTGAGGAAACTGAGCTAAAATAATGATGTAATGTGTGTTTTTGGATATAAATGCCATTAAATAATCCGACTTATAATTAAAAGGGATGTTAGATAATTGTTTGTTAGATTATTGTTCCCATACAAGCTTATCTGCTTAATAGTTATGTATTTTTACAGCAAAAGCTGATATACATAACAGCCATAAACTATAAAACTTTAGATAGTACAATAAGGTATACATTATTCTTATTTATACTAATCATAATAATGTCAGAGACCAGAAAGTGGAATGAATCAATAAAGATAGTTATGTGAAAGGAACTTAACAGTCTGATCTGTGACGTTAGAGAGGACCCCTGCAAAGAAAATACTCCCTCATCCAATATTAGCATACTGTTCATGAATAACTGCTGATCTTAAATTGAGTGAAAAGTGTCCCAAATATTAATGTTTATCTTAAACCGATAGAGTGCCAAAACTGATGAACATTACATTATAAATTCACAACTAATTAGTTATGTTTTTGTTTGTTTTGTACATATTTGAAGGACATTTAGCGGGTTTAACATTTATCAGACAGCTTTAAAATATTATTATTATTTAAATACACAGAAATTATTCAAGATATAATAATTTGAAAAAAGCCCAGGAAATGGCGCATAAAAGTAATCAGTCAGCTAAAAGGAAAGTTACACCGCCGAAAGAGACAGACCCTAACGAGATTAGCATGGCCGCGCTAACTAGCCTGCAGGAGACCCACAAGGCACACCTTGCAGCGGAGTTCAAGATCGCCTTCTTAACCCTTGAAGCCAAAATGGACAAAATGCAGAGTACTGTGTGCAAGCACGGCCAACGCATTTCATCTTTGGAGTCCAGCGCAGACTCCACCATTGAACGCCTGTTATCCCTGGAGGTTATGTGTGCAGAGCTATCAGCTAGCAACGAGAAGCTCAAAGCTAAAGCGGCGGACCTGGAGGCTCGGAGTCGCCGCAATAATATCCGAATCATTGGGCTCCCTGAGTCGATTGAGGGCTCTCGACCAACCGGCTTCTTCTCTACTTTTCTAACTCAGCTCCTGGGTGAGGACATCTTACCTACCTAATGGATCGCGCCCATTGTACTCTAGCTCCGAGGCCCAAACCCGAGACCCGTCATTATTCGGTTTCACAACTACCAAATGAAAGAAAAAGTCCTCCGGGAAGCAAGGAAAAGGAGAGCCGATCTTCAGTATCAAGGTAAACCTGTGGCCCTTTTTGAGGACTTCACATCGGAGGTGATGGAGCAGCTCGTTGCCCTCTTCAGGATCACCTCTACTCATAGTGTGCCCAAGCGCACACGACAAGTTGTCGCTTTTTCTACCTTGTTGGCCCAAAGACTCATCCTTTTGAAATGGACCCACTCACGACCCCCAACCCACAATAAATGGATCCAGGAGATGTTGCAGTGTATTTCACTGGAAAAGATTAGGTTTTCCTTGAAAGGTTCTACCATTGAATTTCATAAGACCTGGCAACCCTTCTTGGAATACATAGACTCTTTGACTATTACTGCTGAGGCTGATAATTAATTGCCCCCCCTCCTTTTTTTATTTTTTCCTGAATGTGTGTGGGTGTGTGTGTGTGTGTGTGTGTGTGTGTGTTTTTTTAATGTTACTTATATATCCTTGCTACTATATAATTGTATAGTATATTATATACTGTAGTGTTTGCTACAGACTACCTCTATACAACTCCTACTCTCTTTCTCCTCCTTCTTTAATATTTGCTCATCTTACTTCTACTTTTTCTCACTTTATGGATTTTGGTGCACTTCTCTCTAACTTTTCTGTTTGTTAGTTATGTTTGGGTGTTTTTTTTTTTTTTCTTTTTAATTTGAATGTAAGGGGTGGGATAATTTGGAGCACATTAATGCCACTGTACTGCACAACAATGTTAGTAACTCATGTTTAACTTTGTGCCAAAAACAATAAAAAGATGTTGGACAAAAAAAAAGATATAAATAATTTCTGGTTCAGACTTGCTGCAACAAAAATGATCCGGTTAATAATTGAACTGAAATTTATATTAATCCCACTATGTGACCTTCTGACATGTACAAAACAAACTAAAATTAAACTAATTGGTTCTGGATTAGTAATTTAATGGTCATCAGTTTTGCCACTCTTGGCAGTTTAAGATGCCAAGTTGGGATAATTTTCACTTAGTCTGAGATCAATGATAATTCATGAACAGTGTGCTAATATAGAGTGACAGAGAGTAGTGTGTTTACAGGAGTCCTCTCCAACATCAGAGTGAAGAGTGATGATCTTTACTCTGATTTATTTCACTTTCTGGTCTCTGATTGACACTGATATTATTATGACTGGTATCATCAAGAATCATATTTATCATATTGTATAATTATTAATTTTATAGTTTATGGTTAATATGTATATCAGCCTTTTCCTGGAAAAATGGCAGAACTGTTCAGCAAATCAAGTGTGGGAACAGTTATCGAACAAGCAGATTTCATCTCCCCTTCAGTTATTGGTCAGATTATTTTACAGCATTTATATCACATTACAATAACATTATTTCAGCATTTTAGGTCAGTTTCTTCAGATATTTTCATCTTATTTTATCAATTATTTGGTAATGTATTTTGGTGCATTAATACTTTATCATCTTTATTTCTGTCATTCACACAAACATTTTGAATGTAAAAATTGTTAAAGGTTTTTCCAGTGTCTGCTGTGACACTTGTTCACGACGAGGATGCAGAGTGCATCAAACTTGACCACATTACACAGCGAAGAGTTTGGAGAAAAATGAGACTAAAACTTTTTCTCAATTGTATCAGTACATGTGAGGTGAAGTTGTGAAAACCTGGCCACCAATAATCATTTCTACTTGCCTGTATGCAGACTTTAACACACAAAAGGCTTTTTAATAGCTATTACAGTTTTTAGTTTGCACAGCTGATTTTCACCAAGGTTACTTTACTGATTGTTTATCATCCTCTTCTCTCCCCGATCTCTCTCTCTTTTTGGTCCAGGTATTTGCAGAATTCAACCGAATACTTGAAGCAAAGTTCGTTGAGGCTTTGGACCAGCACACACCCCCTTTTATTGGACACTTCAAGTTGAGAAAAGGAGCCATTAGACAAAAAATGCACAAACCTCATGGTAAATAATTTGATTACTCAACATAGGTACTATATCAAAGACTCATGTGAAACCCCTCAACTATGAAGTGATCCTTTGTCTCTTTCTCAGAGTTTCCAGATGTGACTGCTCTGCACTCTGTTGTCTTCAAATGGATTCCCTTTGCAGTTGGAGATAACTCTGGTTATTTCTTCAAGGCATGCCTTGTGAGTACTTTTGTCAAAAAAGTAGGGTTGTTGCAGGACCAGAATTGCAAATTTATAAACAATACTTTAAATAGAAACTAACCCTCCGGCATCCAGGAGCAGACAAAGCCCCTAAAATCATCCGAGAATTAAACGCTCATCTTTTGGATGCTATAGAACATTTTTAAAACACTGTTATTGTTTTTATTGCATGGTCATCATTTGTTGTTTTATATTGTTGAACTATTCTGAATGGCACCTCCTTAAATCTTAATTAACTCTGAGTCCTATATGTAATAATTTGTACATGAGCTAGCGTGAAATATGCACTTACTCATAAAACATAAAGAAACATTGAACAGTAACTGTCTAATCAGAATCCGTATAATAAAATGTTTGAAGAGTTGTATGATCACCAGTTTCATTTTGATATAAATCTATTTAAGTCAAACAGATTTGACCTTCACTGCAGCATCATTTAATTTGTGTTGATTTTAATGTGGAGCTCAGTGTTAAAATCAAAGGAAAAAATGTATTTCTAAAAGCTTACACCTTTGATTGTTCCTAATATCACAACCAATATGTCTGTTATTTCAGCAGGACACGAGTGATGAGACTCTGGCTTGGGGAACAGTGTTGTTTCTGTTGTGAGTGAAGACCATCTTCAGCCCGACCATAACACCACACACCTCCAGCCTTTTTCAACGGCCACTGATGGAAGAATTGCCATGGACAACATGAAGGACTCGCCTCAAGTGGTTTGACTTATTTGGTCTGACTTGCACTGACACTACATTTGGCCTACCCCAAATCTATGGAAAAGACATTGAACTTTGTTCAAAGAGTGAAACTTCTCACACTGAAAAATCTCATATCTTCATAACGAAGTCAGAATCATCCTTGAATCATTTTAAGTCTTTTTTAAAATATGGTTTGAGAGTTTGTTAAATAAAATAAATGTTTAATGGCTGCTGACACAACTGCAAAGTGTTCTTATTTTGTTTTAAGGCTATTGTTTTCATTTGTCATTTTTTTTACAGCTTTTGAGGTTTAACACATTGTAAGTTTCATTGCTTTAGAGTAAACAAATGTGTATATTGAACATTCAATAAACAGGCACAAAAATTTACACTTAAAACAGATAAATAAATTCAAGGAATGCACACTCGAAATTAAGAAGTATATTTAAAAATAATAATAAAGATAAAATAATTGATTTGAAATTTGTATTGCAGACTAAATAAATAAGTAAGGATAAATATTAATTACATAAAGTAATTAAGTTAGGGTTACTACTGTGAACTTAAATAACTTATGTGAACCTACAGAAATCAAGCTTATTTTACTTGATTTTTCTAAGGCAATGAGTTTCCATATTTTTTTTTTAAAATAAACTCAACTTGTTTTTTTTTTTACAGTGTGGATGTTTTTAGTGTAAAATAGTATTATGCAAGGTCACTGGGTTCTTACCAAAAAAGGCTAATTGATGTGTTTTGAGTGATATATAATACAGGGAGAGTTACCAGTATTTTACTGTTAAACACAACATGATTTGCACAAAAAATAACTCGATGCTTTTTAAGATTTTAGATGAGGTTATAGACATTCAGAATAAGTTGACAAACAATGCATCAATGTTATAGATTTTACTTTATAACAGTCATATTTAATGGCAAAACCCTCTATTTTTACATTTTGTGGAAATCTATGAAAAAGCTGTGGTTGCCAGAATTTTACCGTAATAAATACGGTAGAACTGTTTCTTTTATTGTGGTAAATTGTGTTGGTACTGTTGATTTTATGGAAAAGGTTGGGGTTTTAAACCATTAACCGTGATTCCTTCACTGTAATTAAAGAAAAAGTTCTACCGTATTTATTATGGTAAAATTAACGGGATTTTTTTACAGTGCAGGGGTTTAGGCTTTGTTGATGAGGCAGTACCAAATCTCTGGTCCCAATGGTAGAAAACTGTGTCTTGTGGCATTGGCGGAGTTGGATTGGGCTCAGTCTGGGTCCAGGACTCTGGGCTGGAGAGGTCTTCTTGTGGGGTCAGTTTGGTTAAAAATCAACGTCAATGAGTTGTCAAAGTTTATTGAAAAGTACAAAATCTTCTCCAAAAAACTGTGAAAAATTGTTAAAAGAACAGCTGTCATGAACATGGGTTGATCAACTAGGGAAGGTTGGTGACTTAGAGAGAGTGTGCATAAGGTAAATGTAGTTCAACTGGATGCTTAGTTTTTGAAAAGGAAAAGGAAAGTAAAAACAAAAGAAAAAGGGATGACATGAAGTAGAAGAGAGAGGGGGCAGATTCAAAATCTTGCTCCTAAGTAGTAGTGCAAGTGGGGGCAGCCCCAGCCTTGTACTCTCATGGTTCATCAAGCCTCTATTTAACAAATTTGATTCAAAAAGAGAAAAAATATTAAGAGACTTAATTGAATGCTCTATTCCACACCATGGGCAATCAAAAGAAAATCAAACATAAAGCAATATCAGTCAAACTTTATAAAGCACTTTTCATACAAAAAAATGTAGCGCAAAGTGCTATACATTCAAGAACACAAGCAGATAAGAGTTGGGAGATACAAAATAAAATACAAAGCCCCACCTACCCTCCCAGCCCACATTTAACAGACAGCTACTCAGGCACACACACCCACCCTCACCCAAGTACATACACAGACACAGGGACACCAAGTCAGGACTCTTCAAACAGCCACAGAGGACTGAGGAAACGCTATCTTTGATTAAAAATGAGGAAATTGGAGCGAAGACTAAACTGATAAAACATAAGTGTTGATCAGGTAATAAGGTGCTAAAGGTTGACTTACAATAAAACCGTTTTCAAACCAAACAGTAAAAGGAAATACATTAAGTGTTAAAACATAAGATGGTAACTCTGAAACGAAAATGGAATAAAACACATATGCAGATTGAGAGTAAAGCAAAGTTCAACTATAAGCCAGACAAAAAGGTAGGTCTTGAGTTTGCGTTTAAAAATATGAACAGCAGGTGGCGCCCTCAGGTCCTCAGGTAGACTGTTCCACAGATGGGGTCCATAATGTTGAAACAATGCTTCACCATATGTTTTGGTTTTTACTTTGGGAACAGTTAGACCACTACCAGAAGACCTACTATCTAACCATCTACTGGGCTCGTATAGTAAAAGCAAATCAATTAAATAGGAAAGCCAAGACCATTAAGAGATTTAAAAACCAATAAAAGCATCTTAAAATCAATTCTAAAAGATGTCTGATTCAATGGAAAAGAGATCAAATGGCTGATATATTCAGGCACAAAAACAGCATAAAGAAACAAAAAAAGCATGTAAACCCCATATAGGGAATCAACAACACACTTTTAGAGTACAAAAGTGTGTTTGTCTAAATCTGGGTATGGCTGGGTTGTCAAGGAATTGTTCCCTTAAAGGTTGTAATGTTGGACCCAAAGCTGAAGTCTGAGGCAGAAAACAGGTTTAAGAGTTTTATTGAAGCAGCTCCAAAAAACAACAGGGAAGGGGCTCAGGGAGTATCTACAGTGAAGCAGGTGAGTATTTACAAAAGGCTGGATGGAAGCTCTTTGGAGACACTGAAGAGAGCAAAAAACAGGTAAGTCCTCTGGGCCTGACGTCCATGATTTTGGATTCTGAGAAGGCAGGATGGTTGACGAGTGGGGGGGGCTCCACAGGAGGGCAGGGCTCACTGGAGGTCGCCGGTTTAAGGAGGGAGACGTGGAACGTAGGGTGAATCCGAAGAGAGGCTGGCAACTTGAGGTGAACAGCAGAGGGGTTGACGATCTTGTTCACAGGAAAAGGGCCAATGAAGCGAGGAGCCAGCTTACGGGACTCCACTTGAAGGGGGAGGTCCCGCAAAGACAGCCAAACCATCTGTCCCGGCTTGTAAACAGGTGCTGGCGAACGAAGATCCGCCAACCTCTTATTCCGCTCCGCCGAGTTAGACAGGGTCGACCTGACCTCCAGACCTCTTTTATGCGCCTCAGATGTGCCCCCACTGACGGCAAAGCCACTGCAGCCTCCTGTTCAAGGAAGAGGGAGGGTTGAAAGCCATAACAGGCCATAATGGGTGACATGGCAGTAGCCGAACAGGAGAGGGAGTTGTGAGCATACTCACTCCAGGAGGCAGGATGTCTGGCAGCCACACAACGAAGGGCAATCTCCAGATCCTGATTAGCACACTGTCTGACCACTGGACTGTCTGACCACTTCGTTGTGTGTCTGGCAGCCACACAACGAAGGGCAATCTCCAGATCCTGATTAGCACACTGTCTGACCACTGGACGGGGAATGAAACCTGAGGACAGGCTGGCCGCTGCATCCAGCGCCCCACAGAACTCCTTCCTGACCCTCGACGAGAATTGGGGACCTCGGTCAGGAACAATGTCAGTCGGAATGCCATGAATCTTGAACACATGCAGGATAAGCAGATTGGCAGTCTCCAGGGCAGAAGGTAACTTAGCCAAAGGGACGTAGTGAACCATTTTGGAGAAGTGGTCCACAATAGTAAGAATGACGGAGTTACCTTGGGGGGATGTCCAGTGATGAAGTCCACTGCAATGTGTGACCAGGGTCTCTTGGGAATGGGTAGGGGGCGCAGCAGACCAGCAGGAGGTTTATGGGAAGACTTCCCCCGAGCACAGACAGAGCAGGCCACCACGAACTCCCGAGTGTCCCGGGCCATGTTAGGCCCCCCAAAAGGTCTTGCAAGGAATTGCAAAGAGGAAGAGTGCCCTCCAACCAAAATGGGTTGGGGACAAACAGGCGATAAGGAGGCCCTGTTCCCGGGTCAGGATGTGTCTTCTGAGCCTCACGCACAGTTCGCTCTATCTCCCAGAAGGCAGGTCCAAGGATGCAAGCGGGGGGGGATTATGGGTGTGGGGTCCGAGGACTCAGGAGAGAAGACTCTGTAGAGGGCGTCAGGTTTAGCGTTTTTGGATCTCGGCCAATCTGCTGAGAAACAGGGACCACCTAGCTTGAGAGTTTGGCCTCTTGGCAGACTGGAGATAAGACAGATTCTTACGGTCAGTCCAAATAACAAAAGGTACCTCAGAACCCTTGAGCCAGTGTCTCCACTCCTGAAGAGCTCCACAGCCAACAGCTCTCCATTTCCCACGTCATAGTTTCTTTCCGCAGGAGTAAGATGTTGAGAGAAGAAAGCACAGGGGTGAAGCTTGTGGGTCTTGGAATCTCTTTGAGACAGGATTGCTCCAAGTCCAGAGTCCGATGCATCCACTTCTACGATTAACTGAAGGGAAGGGTTGGGGTGCAGCAGCACGGGGGCTTTGACAAACAGCTCTTTGAGAAGAGAGAAAGCCCTATCTGCTTCAGGGGACCAGTGAAACAGAGGTGAGGCCAGTGAGAGGAGAAGCCACCTTGCTAAAGTTCCTAATGAACCTACCATAGAAGTTAGCAAAACCTAAAAAGCGTTGTAGCTCCTTATGGGAGGTAGGGGTGGGCCAATCAGTTACGGCTTGAATTTTGCACGAATCAGGACGAAGTTGGCCAGCCTCAACAATGTAGCCTAGGAAGCAAACAGACTGAGCATGGAAGTCGCACTTTTCGGGCTTGACAAAAAAGGAGATTCTCCAATAAGTGCTGCAGCACGAACATGAATCTTGTGATCACTGAGAGAAGGGGAGAAAATGAGGATGTCATCCAAATAAATGAAAACGAACCTGTTTAACATATCATGAAACAAGTCGTTCATTTTCTGGAAGACAGCCGCGGCGTTAGACCGAAAGGCATAACCAGATACTCAAAATGTCCTAGGGGTGTGTTAAATGCAGTCTTCCACTCATCACCCTCCCTAATGCGAATAAGATAAGCGTTCCCGAGATCTAACTTGGTGAAAACCTGCACCTGAATAGTTGTGTCATTAAGTCCCTGAAAATCTATGCAAGGTCTCAAGGAGGTGTCCTTCTCCACAAAGAAAAACCCCGCTCCGAGTGGAGAGGGGAGGGGCGAATGAGACCGGCTGCCAGAGAATCCTGAATATACTCCTCCATAGCATTTTTTTCAGGACAAGACATATTATAAAGACAGCTAGAGGGGAGCGGGGCCCCAGGAAGCAAATTGATGGCACAATCATAGGGGCGATGTGGAGGAAAAGAGCGAGCCAAATCTTTACTAAACACTGGAGCCAAATCATGATACTCTTGCGGTACATTGGACAAATCAGAAGGGGGCGCCCTAATGCCAGCAAGTCTGATCTCAGGAACAGCAGACTGGAGACAAACTGAGTGACACCTGCTCTCCCAAGCTAAGATGGATGAGTTGGACCAGTTAATGTGAGGACTGTAGTTTAAACCAGGGAAGCCGTAGCACTATAGGAGAGAAGGGTGACGGTATTATGTAAAAGCTGATTTGCTCACGATGATTACCAGACAACAGAGTTAAGGGGACAGTGCGGTGAGTGACAGAGGATATAACTCTACCGTCTAACCCAGGGGTATTCAATTAAAAGTCACCGAGGTCCAGTTAATAAAATTTCCACCAATAAAAGGTCCGAACCGAAGTCCAGTTTGTGTTTTATAGCCTTCCCCTATGTCCACATTTTTATGGTTTCAACAATAATTATTGTCATATTTTAATGTTGGATATGGTTAATTGAGAGCACAGCTAGCTCCTTTACCATAAATAAAAATAGTCCAAGGCAAATTAATTTAAGGCCTTTATTTCAGATTAAAAAAGAAAAACCTGAAATAAAAATAAATAAAAAAGTGTAAACAGAGCCAAATGACCATTTTTCCTCTTAAATGAAAGAGGTCCCAGCCAAGAATTGAAGGCCTACACATCAAGTTAAAAAGTCAACATCTTCAGAAAACAATAAAGGTGGCTCTTTTTAGGAAAAATCAAGTGCATACAGAGCGCTGACTAAATATTTTTCTGTATTTCCTTATTCCTTTAAATAAGAGAGGTCACTGCCTAAAAAAATATAGACCTACACTTCCAGTAAAAAAAAGTCAACATCCTCATAATACAAGAAATTAACTCTTAAAAGTACAATCATTTTTCATTTGTTACTGCTGTGTTGTTACAGTATAATGTAACAAGAAAGTGATAGATAAATATTTTATTTTCGCAGATTCCAGATTTTGCTCTCTCTTTGGCTCTCTGTCCTTAACTCTCTCTCTCTGTCTGTCAGTCTTTCCCTCTCTTTCTTTCTCATTCTCAAACACAAACAGCGCTACACGCATTGCATGAACCCAAACTCACATAGGCTAATAAATAAATAAACAGAACAGTGTTGCTGGAACTTGCAAAATGTGAAACATTCTAAAACAAACTAGTGCTAAAATCTGTTGAACTGCAACAATGAAAATAACACGAACAAATGATCAAATCAATTAGTAAACAATTAGAAAAAGAACAGGATCAGCCCGTGGAGAGCGCAGCGCCAACACAGCGCAAAAGCTGTCAGCCCTCATCAGCATTTCACACGCACAGGTCGGTCACAAAGCTTGCACGTGAAAAGGGTATTATTTTTTTGCACTGACTGTTTATTTGTCTCTGCCTCCTGTTTGCTTGTGGCTGCTGCAGCTCATGCTGTAAACACGATAGAAAATCACCTCCGCTAAATGAATCATGTCTCGTTCCTCTTTAGTGCTTCATTAAACAACCTTGAAGCCTCAGAAAACTTACAGAACATATATTTAGGAACACTCGGGGCATGACCGGCTTGTGATCAGACCACAGTAGCGGTTCTAGTGTTAACTGGAGCAGCAGCGCCCGCTGTCAGGCTAGCTGACAGTCTTGCCTGGGCCCGGGACAAGACAATCAGATGCCCCCCCACCCCCGCTCCACCGTGACCGTCACCGTCTCTCTCTCCCTCTCTCTTTCTCTCTCTCTCACCGGTAGCCTGGCTCTGTCCCTCCGCTCCGGGGCAGCGGGCCCCTCCTGCCCAGTTCTGGTCCCCCCCCTCCATGCTGGGCCCGGGACAACATAACTGTTTGTCCCCCCCATTGGTGGGCGTGCCCGCTGTATATCCGCGACTGTCGGAAAAAGTGCTCAATTAAAATCTATTCCTGTGAATTTATCAGAGATTGGTCACGGGTCCGGACAGAACCATCACTCGGTCCGAGGTCCGCCATTTGGTGATGCCTGGTCTAACCCATCAGCTCTCTTGGGGTGTGACAAGGGAACCACAGGGATGTTATGAGAGGTGACAAACTCAGAGTGGATGAAATCGTCATCACCCCCAGAATCTAAAAAGACTTCAGAACAGATAGACTGATTAGACCAGGATAAGGTGGCCGGGAAAGAGAGGGATGAAGAGCTAGGGGAAGAAGCAGACTGACTCACCATCATGCCGTTCACTGAGGGTGAGTCCGCCCTTTTGGCTGGTTGGGACAGGACTGAAGGGAATGTTCACTACCCCCACAATACAGACAGTTGTTCCTCAAGGCGGCGCTGTCTCTCGCTGAGTCTTAGCCAGTTGCATGGGTTCCTCCTGGGCACTTGGGGGAGTCCGAGGAGCGGACAGAGGCTGAGCAGGAGGCGGAAGTGACATGGACAGAGTTTGACCAGAAGGGGGAGCCATCCAATGAGACCTCGAGGCCTTTTCCCTGTTCCTCTCTCTCAACCGATTGTCGATTTTAATACACAAGGTGATAAACTCAGTTAGAGCAGCAGGTTCATCTCTAGTAGCCAATTCATCCTTGAGTTCCTCTGACAACCTTTTAATAAAGATAGCTTTGAGAGACTGATCAACCCACCCACACTCATGAGCTAAAATCTGAAAATCCACAGAGAAAGAGGCTACAGACTGAGATCCCTGATGGAGAGGTAACAATTGCTTAGAGGCATCCTGTCCCCGAACCGCATGGTCAAAGATACGACGTAGATTAGAAGTGAACAAATCAAAAGAGAAGAAAATCTCTGAACCTCCCTCCCATAAAGCTGTGGCCCATTTAGCTGCCCTCCCTCGGAGTAAATTGATCGTGTGTGCTATCTTAGCTTCATCGATGGAGTAGCTAGAAGGCTGCATTTTGAAGGCCAATTGACAATTAAAAATGAATCGCCCACAGGAGCCAAAATCCCCAGAATAAGGTTCAGGAGGTGAGACATAAGGTTCATGTGTGGGCAAAACACTTTGAGAGAGAGGAGTAGGGGCTGAAGCTGGAGGAATACTCACAGGAGGGACTGCAGAGACATGAAGAGAGAGATCTCTAAGCTGAGAGCTGATTTGACCACCTGGCGGGAGAGCTCCTCCAAAGGAGCCTGCTACACCCCGTAGCATGCCCAAAGCTGGAGTCTGAGGCAGAAAACAGGTTTAACAGTTTTACTGAAGCAGCTCCAAAAACCAACAGGGAAGGGCCAAGTCCAGTGCTCAGGGAGTATTTACAGTGAAGCAGGTGAGTATTTACAAAAGGCTGGGTGGAAGCTCTTTGGAGACACTGTGAAGAGAGAGCAAAAACAGAGGTAAGTTTCCAGCAGCACAAAAGGTAAGCACAGTCCAAAAAAATAATGATCACAAAAGGCTAAGTCCTGAGAGGAGGACATGTGGCTTAAAGTCAGATGAGAGAACTAGTATAGATACGGCCAACAAACCACTCAGTGTGAGGGAATCCACCGGCGAGGAGAAGTGAATCCAAACAGCTTGAATACCCAGCGTTGATTGGGAAGGTGAGAACAGGTGAGCAGTCTGTGAGCAGGGGAGAGTGAGGCAACCACGCCCACAGCAGGCAGGAGCAGGAGGGGAGGGGGAGAGAGACTGAGAGCAGGAGTAAATCCTCACATGGGTTTGATATCAGGCTTGGTTACTTTTGATCTAGTCTAATCATAAGAAACATTTTAAACACAATGGGGAACCCAGATAACGTAAATTGTACTGGTACTTTGATTACAATGGTAATTCCAAGTTACTAATCTAAGATTGCCCTTGGGCATGCATAAGATTATGAGAATGCAAAGCATATCTGCCCATATAAAGCAAGGTAAAGCCATTTTTTATACAGTACATCTTATTCACGAAGTCAACTTAAAGTGTATCACAAAAACAGACAGAAATAATGAAGGAGCTGTGAAAACACCAAGATAAAACCAATCAAAACACTTCATCACGAAACATAGATTACATACAACAAACGGTCAAAAATTTAAACACTGATGTTATGTTAGAGAATATTTACTTGAAGCTATGCAAGAAAGGTGTGCTTTTAACTTTATGCTATTTGTCCCACAATTTAGCAGCATAGACTCTTTAAGAAGCCTCCCCATGTGTTTCTTTTCTTTTCTTTTATTCTTTTGCATTATATATTTGCTGGAGCTGTCTGCCTGATGTTTTTGACGGATCAGTAAACAATCCATTAACCCTTTAATGCCTGAAAACACAAATTATGGCAAGAAAATTCAAATTTTTTGGAGCTGAAATGTTTATTTCACTTGCTACTGAAATCCTAAAAAATCCAAATTTCTATAAAATTTAACATATATTTTTTGTATCTCATTTGATAAATTAGGTGTTTTTGGTAACTGATAATCCATTTGAGGTTATTTTTTATCATTTATCTGATTGCATTCAAATGTTTTTTTAGTAATTTGTTGATCATATTGATTAGATAGCGGTATCATAAAAGTATTTATCAAATATGATACAAAAGGCGTTAAAGGGTTTATTGTTGCCCTCAGGAGATGAACACGTCAGTCTCTTCAAATCATGTTTGGATATCATGTCCCAATTCTAATGTGACCATTGACATCCAGGTTTGAGTCTAATACACCAAGGTTTTTCACACCCTCCATAGTTTTCAGGGACAGAGTGTTAAGGTAGGTGGAGACTTAGTCTGTCACTGGCTACATAAACATAGACTTCTGTTTCTCTTGAGTTCAACATAAATAGTACATAAAATTACTTATTTCTGTAAGGCTATGTCTCCATAATTCAAGTTTTCTTTCAGTATTTATTGCTACCCTTTTTTATAATTGTGTGTAGCAGCCTTAAGCATCAAATAACAGCGACAGAGTTCGACTGGTGCTCAATCATCTTTATTTGAACACCGTGAAACTAGAGGATAGGAAAACATCCCAATTTAATACAATAATAAGTACAATATAAGTTCATTTATTATATTAAAGTTAAGATACGATCATGAACAGAGTCAGAAAAATACTATTTTTTACATGGAGGTATATGTGCAAAAAATTATAATTACCTTGATTCGCCTGCCAAAGGGTGCAGTTTTGACTGGCAACAAGTTTCCTTCACAACATTTGCTGCTGGCGATCAACAATACCATAAAACAGTTAAACAAGCATAAACAACAGAAAAACACAAAACAAAGTTACATAATCACAATTTAATAGCTACATACCGTTTCATTTCCTGCACGCACACACATGAGAGCTCCTGGCTCCAAACAAAGCTGGCATGTGACGACACCTCCCTGACCTTTACACAATTTCTGGAGCACAGAGCATAGGTACTCCCAAACTGCAGGTGGCCACTTACACTCCCACCAAATCATGTTTGAATTTCAATTGCGAGGTCAGCAATGTTAAATTAACAGGATTTAAGAATACCTTAATCAGTTACCACAACAGCTACAACCAAACATAAACAAACAATAACTGTGATGTCTGTTATGAGTGATATAGATTGCCCATACTCAGCACAGAATAATATTAATCACTATCTAGAAGCAGCACTAATTTTTGAATAGGCTGTTCAATAATTGTGGGTTTGAAGGACTGCTCCCTTTTGATGCAGTCTTTCGATCTCCAATCTGCAGTTTGACTCGATGCACTAACCCATCGCAACATGCTGTAGCTTCAACCACTCTCCCCAAACGCCACTCATTTCTTGGAAGTATATCCTCTTTAATGATAACAATGTCATCAACTTTCAAGTTGGGCTTAGGAACCAACCACTTCTGTTCAGGAGGTACTCCTTCCTCCATCTGCTCCAGAACTGTTCTGTTAAGTACTGCACTCTGCGCCATCTTTTTACTGCATACAGATCCTCTTTGAGAAAACTGCCAGGAGGTGGCAGTGCAATCTTGGATTTCATCAATATTAAATGATGTGGAGTTAGGGCTCGAAAGATGTTGGATCATTAAGAGTATTCACATTCAAAGGGCGGCTTTAACCATAACCATTGCTTTGTAGAAAAGAGTTCTGAGAGAAGAGTCATCTAAGACCAGTTGGACGCTGAGAAATTGTTACATTGAGTACATTATGGATAGTGTGGATCTGCTGTTCCCAAACACCACCAGTATGACTTGCTGAAGGTGCATTGTAAACAAACTCACACTGCTTTTCAGCCAGAAAAGCCTCAATTTCTTCAACTTCAAATTGCTTCAGTCCCTCTCTCTGAACTCATTGTTGGCTCCGATGAAGTTTGTTCCTTGATCACAACGCAGTTGAGACACTGTTCCTCTGAGACAATGAAACATCTTAGAGTATTCATGAAAGCACTTGAAGACAAATCATCGAACATTTCAACATGTACTGCTCTAGAAGCGAGGCATGTGAAAATCAGTCCATATTGTTTGATCTCTTTGCGACCATTTTTGACAACGAATGAACTGAAACAGTCCATTCCACAGAATTCAAAGGGGGCTGAAGCTTCACAACGTTCATCAGGGAGTTCAGACATTTTTTTTTGCTCCTCCGCTAGCCTTTTCTGCTTGCGACAAAGTGTATTAATTTTGCTACTGTTTAGCTTCCACCAATTACCCAAAACTCATTTGTTCTTAGCTCCATCAATGTTTGATTTCTGCGTTGATGGTAAATCTGATTATGATAGTGGTACAAAATCAAATTAGTGATGTGGCTGTTCTTTGGGAGAATAACTGGATGCTTCTGCTCTTGAGTGAGAGTTGATCCAGTAAGTCTCCCACCAACACAAAGAAGTCCATCATGCAGAACAGGATTAAAGTTAAAGAGCTGGCTGGATTTTTGAATGTTACCGACTGTAACCTTTTGAAGAGCTTTGAGCTCCTCAGGAAAAGCTTGTTGCTGAACGAGCTGTATGAGTATCTTTGCAGCTTTCTTGCGCTCTTCTGCTGTAACTAATTTTACCTGTTTCAACCGTGAGCCGAGTCTTTTTATTCTTGCAATCACTTTGACCAATGTGGTCCAAGAGGAAAACCTCTCCAGGTGCTGAAGAATGTCTGCTTGTGGGCTAACCATTGTTGCAGACACATAAACTGATTTACCCTCTGGGTCACCAACTAGAAGCTCAATGGAGGGTTTGTGAGGTGGAAGCACTTCTTTCTCCCAAAGAAATTTTGGTCCTGAAAACCAGTTGCTTGTGGAGATGCTTGCAGCACTAAGACCTCTTGAGGCGTGGTCAGCAGGATTTTGCAGCGTCTCAACGTGATGCCAAATCTTTGGATCTGTGAGCTCTTTGATTAACTGCACTCTATTTGATACAAAAATATGAAATCTTCTTGCTTCATTGTTAATATAAGCCAACACAACCTGTGAGTCAGTCCAAAAGTATTCCCTGTCAATTTTCATATTTAACTCTGACTTTAACGTTACACTTACCTTCGCTGATGTCATTGCTGCTGAAAGTTCTAATATTGCTCTGTGTCTCTCTGGGTTGGGTTAAGTTGTTGGGTTGTTTTAAATGGATTTTACTGCATTTTTATCCTTTTTAAAAGTTGTAGTGTTAAAGCTGTTCTTATTGAAATCTCTTCACAAGCTTTTGGAGAACTGTAGACTTTTGATGGCTTTACTGGGCTAACTGGCCTGAGCCTGCTACATCCACCCAGATACCTGGGCTAAATGTAACATGAGGCGAAAATTGGTGATTGTCCTACTCTGACTTCTATCGGGAAATGTGCAACCAAACCCTGGACCTGAGTTGCAATGTACCCAGACTCTGGCTGATTTCAAATCAATGTCTGGTTTTAATTTAACCCTAGAATTTGGGTTAAATCAACAGACGCAGACATTGTGATAATTTCTCAAACTTGGCTGACTAAATGTATCACTAATGAGGACATTAACATACTTGGGTACAATGTTTATCGTACCGACAGGCCCAAGAAAGGTGGTGGTGTAGTATTTTTGTTAAATCACGATTTGACGTTTCAATTGTTCTGTCTGAGTAAATTAGCAAGCAAATGGAGTTTTTGGCATTGAAAGTGGAAATAGCCAAGTCCCTCTCTATAACTGTTGTTAGGTGCTATAAACCTCTATCTGCCACAAAGGAGACACTTTTGTCCTTAAAGCATTTTTGTCCAAATTAAATTATAATGAGCTTTTAATGGCTGGAGATCTGAATTGGGACTGGCTAAATCCAGTTTCTGATGAATTGAAATCCTTCTGTAACTCTATTAACCTTAGCCAATTGGTTAACCAACCTACAAGGCCAAATCTTAAAAATCCTGATAAGTCCACTTCGATGGATTTAATTCTAACAAATGCTCCTCATAAGTTCTCATCCTTGGGCGTCTTCTGCAATGATTTGGGGATTTTAGTGTTCCTGCAACTCGCCACAACACAATGATCACTCAAAGGTAAATCATGCATTATCTGCAAACAGAGTTTGAAAAAATTTAATGAACGAGAATATCATCATGATTTGTCTTCGGTTAATTAAGGACACATAGGTCTGTTGCCAGATGTTGAGCTTGGTTGGACCTATTTTAAGGGGAGTTTTTTAAAAATTGTAAATAAACATGCTCCTTTAAAGAAAGTCTTAGTGAAGGGATGTGAAAACCCCTAGTTTTCTCCAGAGTTGTCCAGTACCATCCACCAGCGTAATGTGGCATGGGCCAATGCCAGAAAAAGTGATTCTGCCACTGATTGGTCTGCTTTCAAGCAACTAAGGAATAAATGCATTTCCCTATCAAGAAGGCTAAATCTGAATACTACTTATCAGTCACAACTGAGAACCTCAATAATCCACAGAAATTTTGGAAAGTGATTAAGTCTCTATCTCTAAATAAAGGTCATCAGACTCTTCCAAAATTTGTTCTAAAAGACTCAGCTCCAGTCTATGATAGAGCTGAGATCTTAAATTGCTTTAACAAGAATTTTGAATCATCTGGTTCTTTATTTGACTCTACAAGACCTGTGACCCCCTGCACAGATCCCCCAAAGTTTTCTGAAGAACCACTTAATTTTGTTCCCTTTACTGTGCACCAAGTGCACAAAGCCCTCAAAATGTTAGATCACAGAAAACCGCCTGAACCAGACCTGATAGAGCCCTGCTTCTTGTAATGGCTGCTGATTTTGTAGCACAGCCTCTTACAATCCTTTTTAATCTCTCTATCGAAAACAAAGAAATCCCATCAGTTTGGAAGTCAGCGTTTGTTACGCCCTTGTTGAAAGGAGGAGATCCAGCAGTTTTTAACAAACTACAGACCGATATCAAGTCTGTGTGTCTTGTCAAAAATTCTTGAATTCCTTTTGTGTGATCAACTAAAAGACTTACTGTACTCAAATGAACTTCTTTCAAACCTGCAGTCAGGCTTCAGAAAAAAGCAGAGTACCATCACTGCGCCTCAAAAGTGATCAATGATATCCTTGTTGCTCTTGATAAAAAGCAATACTGTGCTTCACTTTTTATTGATCTGTCAAAAGCTTTTGATACTGTGGATTATGCTGTTTTAAAGCATAGGCTTCTTTGTTTGAGACTGTCGGATCATGCAGTTTCCTGGTTCATTAATTATTTGAGTGACAGAACACAGTGTGTTAAATGTGATGGTCTGTGTTCTGAATTTGTGAGTGTCCACAAGGGGGTCCCACAAGGTTCAGTATTAGGGCCTCCCCTATTCATTATGTACATTAATGAACTGAAAAAGCACTCAGAGAGCGCAGACCTCTGCCAAAGTGATCCAGATCAGTCCCAAAATTTAATCAGTTCTTCCATATCCCATTTCCGGCAATTCCTGAAATTTTCATCCAAAGCCGTTCAGAGCTTTTCAAGTTATTTTGAACACAGACAAACAAACAGACAAACAAACAGACAGATAAATGCCGCAAAAACATAACCTCCTTGGCGGAGGTAAGTAGGACAAAATGTTTCAGACACCAATATGCATTTTTATGCATATGACACAATTATATGTTTTGGCATAACCCCTGCTAAAGCTATTGAATCTTTGCACAAAGCTTTTGATGCTGTCCAACACACACTTCATCAGCTAAAACTAGTTCTCAATTCTGATAAGACTAAGCTAATGTTGTTTTCGAACTCAAAGAAGATATCTCAAACTATCCCCACAGTGTTAACTCTTGAGGGAAATGTCATAGAGGAGGTTCATCTGTAAAATACCTCGGTGTGTTACTTGATGACTCCCTCAGCTTCAAGCCCCATATTGACAATCTTGTGAAGAAACTCAAACTTGAATTGGGATTTTTCTTTCGAAATAAATTTTGCTTTTCTTTTGAATCAAAAAAGCGTCTTGTCACTTCAACATTTTTATCGATTTTAGATTACAGAGATTTGTTGTATTCGACTGCCTCAGATCAATGTCTTTGAAAGATCGACACTGTGTATCATGCTTCTCGGAGGTTCATTACCAACTGTAGAGCCTTGACCCATCATTGTGAATTGTATTCTCTAGTGGGATGGCCTTCTTTGTCCACCAGGAGACTGGGACATTGGTACACTTTTATCTACAAGGCCATGCTACTACTACTACTGCCCTCCTACATTTGTACGTTGATCACTCAGAGAAATGTTGATTCTTATGGCTTGCGTTCAAACGATCATTTGTTGCTCTCACTTCCATTTGCCTGCACAGAACTGGGAAAAAGGGCTTTTGTCTACTCTGCTCCTTCTACATGGAACATGTTGCAAAAAGACTGGAAATTAACTGAGATTATTTTTTAAATGCATTTAAATCCAGACTGAGAGCACTTGAGACAGCCTCCTCAAATTGCAACTGTTTTTTGTAATATTCATTGTTGAATGTGAATTGTTGTAATTTTACTGTGTAACTTTGCTGCCTCTTGGCCAGGACTCCCTTGAAAAGAGGTTTTTAATCTCATTGGGACCTTCCTGGTTAAATAAAGGTTAAATAAAAAAAAGGGCTTATAACTCTTGAAAAAAGCATAATATGTTTTTTTTAGAATAGACATATCATTGTTTGTTGCTACTGTATCATAACTGATAGTCGGGACAACAATACTCACATATCAGACGATATGTGAGTATCATGGTGATGGTCCTTTAAGATGTTCTACCACACGGAGGAGATATGTCAGACACACAGAAGGGCATATAAAATCCTGATATGACCTCTTGAAGTTTTCAGTGTCTGAGGAGTAAGACATTAGTATCAGTTTGTCAGCTGAAGCAGCCTATATTTCACCCACATCATTCTGTTTCTTTATTCTTTCTTTTTGCGATCTACTATGTCTGTGTTGCACTCATCCTTTCTGATAAAGTTGTTCATCTTACAAGTTTGTTTTATTTTTTTTTTTCCTTTATCAAAGAGTATCTCATTGAAAGTAAGTTTCTTTTCAGGTGGTGAGAGGAACTGTGGGGTACACGAGCTCATCTGTGTCAGAAAAGGTAGGAACAATTAGATATCTGGAGAGCTTTCCTTGAACCTGACTTCTTCTTTTTAATACTAACAAGCCTAAAGTCCACGGACTTTAGGCTGGGCTCACAAGGATGATTTTCAAACCTCACAGTTTCTGATTTTTAACATCATAATTCTCCCAATACACACATTAGTTGATTTGGTCATACCACATGATAACATGCATGGTCGTAACAACCTCACTTTCCAAAAACTCAAAATCTCACAGAAACTCAATATTAAAAAGACTTCATAAGAAAACGAAATATGTCGTGCAATGAGCATCTTTCAGTGGCTATTCTGACTTGAATTCTGTTTGTAGATTAAAACTAGAAAAGCACTCAGAGAGCGCAGACCTCCACCTAGTGCCCTGACCATTTTTTTGTGGAGTTATATGCACAATTGCCGAACATGGTCCCATATTGCAATGTCAAAGAATCCTTTAAAAAACTCCTGGATCCGGATGGTGATCCGGATCAGTCCCAAAATCTAATCATTTGTTCCTGATCCCATTCCACACATTTCCTGAAAATTTCATCAAAATCTGTCCATAACTGTTTAAGTTATTTCAAACACAAAACAAACAAACAAACCAATGCCGGCAAAAACATAACCTCCTTGGCGGAGGTAAAAAGACAGAATATGAGTAAAATCCTGACTTAGAAGATGGTATAGTTGTATAGCTCTACTTAAATATTTGTGAGTGAAACATGCTTATTCTCATTGGCTGAAGTTGGTATTCTGTCAGAAGCAACAGCATGGGATTGTAAACAGTGATGTGCTGGAGCAGAAATTCACATCTGGGCTTTGAAATGGAGGGGCCCTTGTGTCATTTTGCATATTAAATATTTGCTTGTTCGAATATAAAATATTTTGTCACAAACGTTACCATTTAATGTAAGGCTCAACAGTATTGGGGAAAAAATAATGATAATTATTAAAGATATGGTTCAATCCTTGTACAGCATCCTTCCTTTATAAGAAATCAGTCTAATCCAGTTCTTAAGTCCGGGTATTTTGTGACCTACAGTGTGTCGATCCAGAGATTCTTTTTGATTCAGTTTTCCTTGTCCGTCACCTTTTCTGATGGTCAGCGGGGTGTGGTCAATGCCATTGGTTTGCAAGAAGTTGGGCTGCTGTTATGGAATTCCAGGCAATGTGTTGTCATGTGGTAGCTGATATTTCCAGTTCTTATTGCATATTTGTGTTCTGCGAGTCCATCCTGTAGGTGTCTTTTTATTCTGCCAGTGTAAAGAACTTTGCAAGTGGGATATTCTAGCCTGTAAATAACAAAAGTGGTTTTGCATATAATGAAGTGATTAATTGTGTACTCCTTTTGTGATGCTGGGTCCAAAAATGTCTTTGCCTGTTAAACATTCATGGGTGGTTACAATGGTTGCATTTATAAGACTCTTAGTTTTTGTCCTAGCCACACATTGGGATTGTTATGTATGAGGGGACTGTGTTTATCTTGCAATGTACTCTGACAAGTGGAGGCTGTGGGAAAATGCTTAATGCTATGTAGAGAGTTCCTTGGAGGCTCTTCATTTTGCTTAAACAACAGCTGAATTGGATCTTTCACCAATTTTTCAATAAACCCATACATTCTTCCATTGCACACTGCTGCTGTCTGCCAGTGACTGTGATAAACACTTTTCTTCATAACCTTTACAATAAAAAATATGACTAGCATTTCCTTTACTTAAAGCCCACATTATTATTCATTTCTGACAGTGTGGCCTCCATCTGACAAGTTATTTTTTATATCTATGATTTAAAATGGCTCCCTATTCAACATTACCAATCTTCAGACTGTAAATGCCAGTGTATCTCTGTATGTAACATTATCTGTAGTTTGTATATTTTATTTACCAGGACAGCAAATACTGCATGCACTGTGGTCCAGTTTCTGTGTAAGCCTAATGACAGTGATTTAATGGTGACAGGCTTCTATTGTAGGTAGTTTAAGAAATGATCAAATTTGTGCTTTGGTTTCCATTTACGAATGCATAGATAGCAGCATAACACACTCTTAAGTCATGTGACTGACATTGTGACTACTGCAGACGAGAACATTGCAACAGCGCTTCATCCTACTCTCTGAGACAAGTCTTTTGGAGTCTGCCACCCTGAGCCTGCAGCCCCAGCAGGCCTTTTGCTTATGTTGTTTCTGTGTGACGCTTCATACAGATATTTAACTAGTAGTACCTTTGTCTTTCATTCGTATCTGTGCATCCACAATTGAATGAATCAGTGTTGAAATATTAATGGGACCTTCCAGCACAATCTTTGTGCAGCCAGCCCTTGCTCATTTGTCACTGCACCCATTCCAGAGACTCTACATCCGGGTATAATAGTCTAATAGCTTGAAAGACATGTTAACATTTTATGTTTGAAATTAAAAATCATTTTCATATGGCTTATGAGGTAGAGGTTTGATTACCCGGTCCTCCAGTCTGCATGTTGAAGTGTCCTTGGGCAAGACACTGTAACCGCACTTGCCCTCCCTTGTATGAATGTGTGTGAATGATTGACCCCGAAAAGCCTGTCTGTGAACAGAGCTGTATGTATATGTGTGTGAAAGGGTGAATGTGACAAAAACTGTGTAAAGCGCTTTGAGTGGTCCGAGTGATTAGAAAGTGCTATATAAGTGCAAGTCCATTTACCATTTACAAATACTACACACAGTCACTTTCTTAAAAAACAATAATCAGGCCTTGAAGTTTTCAGTCTTTAAAATTAACTCACTTCAGTCCTGTGTTTTGTGATGTCTGGAAAATACAGAACTTCATTGGGTCAGCCATGCGCAGTCGTCCGCTATCAGAGACCCTCTCTGCTATGGTTGCCTGAAGTCAATTTACAGAATTAGATCCATGCCTATTTTAAAAATATGTCATGAAAATTATTATCCAGGTAATCTAGCATTTTAATGCAATAAACAATCACAGCAACCACTATTTAATGTAATCGTCTGAACCAGCACATACATTTGTATCTATATTAATTGTCCCGTCACATCTGATGTCAGATCAGAGACGTTTGTCATAACTAACGAGTTCACATCTCTCAGCCAACCACAAACAGCCACATCATCCGATACGGAGTATCCGGCTTCTCTCATCTCATGAAATTCAAAAGAAAAGAAAAAAGAGAGAGACGCTCGCTGAATAAATGTAAGTCACTCGGTGTCTTAAGGATTTACCTGTGATTGCCCATATTTCTCTGTTTTAATCTTTATTCTTAACGTGATCTAAAAAGATGGAGTACATTATTGCAAGGAGGATGAGGAGGAGATATATTTTCACCAAAGGTTCTGCTATTTTGCAATGACAGACCAGGAATGCAGGTGGATCACAAGCATGATGAATGGATTAGCCTGCTGCTGTGTTTAAATGTAATTATCACTTAATTTTGTACTCCTATTTATGAGACAGGAACAGATTACATCTGTCCCGTGAGGTGGTCCACACGGTGACGCACATCTTGGCCTCCGATGCACGGCCTGGTGGCCTCTGCGCTCTCCCAGTTGCTGCAAAAGTGACAGCGGCTCTGACCTTCTTCTCCACCGAGGTGAAATTGTCACTGCGCCTCGCCCACGGCACATTTAAAGGCGAGGAGAGGCGTTCATTTGATTGGTGAAGATCACACTCGGATGTGTTAAACCCACTCACGCCTCCTCTCCTCCCTCTCTACTACTTACGCCAGTAGGAGGGACGGAGGCGTGGGTGCGCCTGCCTGCGCCAGACTGGGCCGTGCATGAAACTTGCAAAATGCCCTGGACACACCCCGTTGGCGCGGCGCAGGGCAGGTGCGCCCCGCCTGCGCCTGGTCTATGAAATTAGAGCCCTAAGTCTTAATATACACTTTTTATCAAGTGACTATTGGCACTGAATAGCACCGTTACATTACATGACATCAGTAGTAACTATGGTATAGGTATATGACTTCAAACTTGATGAAAATGGGTTCAAATACTTAAACATATTTGCACTACAGCTTGTTGTGACCTACCATTAACATGAATATGCCACAGTCTGAGCCAGAGCCTTGCCTCGGGAAGCCCTGAATTAAGAAAAGCAAACATTTATACTGTCATCAGTCTCATGTGTCAAATGTGAGCAGTGTTTTGTGGTTGGTAGGGTGAGTGAAAAGGAAACAGTTGGAATAATGTCACCTAATAGGCCCTATTATATGATATGATATGAAACTCGAGCGGACGTGACGTCACTGAGCAACGGCAACGGTGACAAAATGAGGTATTTATGGACAAGTTGCACTACTTGGGTGAGCGACGCGATTTCAGTCGCAAAGTCATGTTTGGTGTGAACGCAGCTTTTAACACACACACTATAATACTAATAAAAGACAACAGAATAATGTATTTACTGCTTTGGTTTTACTATGACACAGAAGTACCTAAGGGTAAGGGTGTCCACATCTGTCAGTGTTTGCTGTGGTGTTCCTGAGCCTAGCTCTGCTGGCATACTCGTATCGATGTCAGGCAAAGTTTGTGGACCTTAGGGATTAGGTTAGAAAAACACAATACAAAAACGAAATTGTGAAATTGTCAAAAAGAATTGATGAAAGAGAAATTGAATAGCATGTTATTGTGTAAGGCAAAGTTAAAGGTTGACATTAACCTAGTATCACTTGGTCCAATTTTGACAGGATAATATTGTGCAGCTGTTGAACTTGTAGACCTCTTCTTATCTGACGTTTCAGCACTTTTTCATTTTGGCAAGCCTTTCCTCGAATTAGAACTCAAATTAGCATGGGCCACCAATCCACGCAAAGTCAGAGACACAGACGTAAATGCTTCCGTGACAGTAGAAGGTCTGCTAAATCCCTTTGGCTTTCTGCTCTGAGGTTGAACTTCAAACTGTAAACTATTCCATGGGGGTGATGAAGAATTGTCCTGATCAAAAAGTGCAGAAAAAGCAACACAAGGACCAGGAACAAAACAACGCGGAGGCTGCCTTTAGCAATTGAAGTCTGGTGAGTTTATTCAGGATGAGAGACAAGAGAAAGTACAGTACAGTGCCTGAATCAACACATGAGACAGATCTGAAATCTGCCCTCTCACACCTTTCTTGTTGCATGTTCGTGTGTCATTAGATTTCCTGTTATGGCCACCAATCCACAAACTCTCCTGTCCCACTCTGAAAACGAAACCGTCTACGTGCCAAAACTCCCTTCCTGGAATAGTAATTTTAGAAGTTTATCTGAACCTTTCCACCATGCCTTAACTCGCCAGGTCAAGTTGACCAGAAAAAGGATGTTCTCACCATCAGGCCGGTACAAGACTTAATCTCCTAAGAGCTATTAGGACAAACAGCTCCAAACATGGATAGATAGCATTTGATTTCTACATAATAGAGTATAACACAATTGAACAGATGTTTCCTGATGTTTGGAGGCCCTTCAGCCCCAACAGGGGCACATGACAGACCACCCACCTATGAAAATACAGAATAAACATTTAGTGTAACTTCTTTCCCTATTTGATTTTATTGCAATAATTTTACATGTCCACACTCACCAGAGGCCCCCCAAATGGACTGAACGACCTTGTCATATGCCTGCCTGCTCTTTTTCCCCTCCTGCAGCCGATTAACAAGGTCCATACAGGACCTTTTTGTGTCCATGTTACAGCTTTTGCAGAGCTTTCCAATAGTGGATACCTAAACAAGAAGACAGTAAGACATAAATATATCCCTTTGTGGCTTTGAATAAAAAAATCAGACTTATGTATGTCATGATCAGTGTTTTCCTTTAATTGACAAAAAAAGACATGGTTTTACTTTGTAATACATCAGAGGGATAATGAGAAATGCATTTTATATGGAATGAAATTGAATTGCCGTGTGCAAATGTATTGAATATAATAAGAACAAATAAAAAAGTTCACTGTACCTTTTGTTTTAGCAGCTCATCAACGAGGTGGTTCTCTGTAATATCACACAGCCGAGGTTCACCAGAGGACTTCTGCCCTTTCAAACTCTGTGTTTAGGACAGGGCTGCTTTTACAAGTCTCCTCTCCGATCCAAGGTACCCAGTTTTTATATGTTGGTTTAACAACAAATGGATTCTGTGAAGAGGCTTCATGTAAAACACAGAAATTAAAATATTGTTAAGTCTGAGGAGAAGCAAAACCTCTGATGAAACTTGCTGTATTTTTTTTTTAAATCTAGACAGACTCACACTCAAAAAAATCCTTGGCTGATCATGTGCAGATGAATAGATTCCCAGAATGCAGCTACATTGTGCTCACCATGAAAGTCATCTTTTGGGTGTTCCAGTTCACTAATGGATATTGGCAAACACAATATACAAATACCCTTAGATGAATGGTAATATTGTAATTAAATCTTATGTTGCACCTATCAAATAAATATTTCAAAAGGTACATATGTTTATAGGTGAAATCTAAAGGGAGACATGCCCTCAAGTACTCCTTTACTGTGGAGGTCCATAACCACCACAGGAGGGTAGAAGTCACAATTTACACAAGAATATCTGTGTTGCAAAGTGCCTCAAATTGGCAGTACCCCTGAAAGATTAAGTTGGGGGCTGGAAACTTCTTCTTCAGCAAACTCTCAAGAGAACCGATGACGCGAGATACTGACACATGGTTCTGGAGTAAAAACAGAAGAATAACATGAAAATATTTGGAATGATACATATATTTAAATATAAATAAAAGTATCAGTACAAATTCATAAGAACAATCCCTGTCATTGTACCTGAAATTTTAATGCTGTAAATGGCTACAAAAAGCATACATCCTACTTGAATAGTTATCAAACTTAACATATGTGCCAATGAAAACACAGTAGCTGAAAAAAATGGAAATCTTGTAAGATTTTAGAACCATGACAAATTAAAGATATAATTTGCAGGAACATGAGTCACAACACTACGTATAGTTTGTTTTTGTCATACACACCTGGAGGTTGTGCCTCAAGTAGAGACAAAGCCGCAGTGTAAGGATTACATGGTCATTAAAATTATGAAGACCGTCCCTCCACTCCTGATAACCATACACCATATGACATTTGGTGCACCTTTTACTGTAAGTTGAGATGTTTGTATTGGACAGATATAGAAACATTAGGGCATCAAATTAGCTATACAAGGTACATTTAAAGATGTATTGAACTTACTTTGTATCACCTGTTGTGTGCTAGTAGGGGCAATTTGGCTATTGGCAATTAATATTAATAATTACTGAAAAGAATCATTAATATTTATAATTGTTTAAAATATTTATTAATAATCAGAGATATTTATTACAATCAGTAAACTTGGGGCACCACCCAGTCACCAGGGACTGTTAACCAAATTGACAAAACCAAAATGAAGTCTCAGAAGGCTTATAAAAAGCAGTTTGAGCACTAACTGTTATAAATCCAGCAATTATCACAGTTATATAACCACAATAACCACAAATGACAGGTTAAATTATAATGGATTTAATTAAAGTAATAATTATCTAAAATGACAATACTTATTACAAAAACTATTGTAATTTAGTTAACAGAAGCGAAACATTAACTATTAACTACAAACACAATAAACATGGAATAACATCACATCAGTGAGAGCACGCTGCAGCAGCAATAATAGCGATCACAAATGGTGAAGTGTGTGTGTGTGTGTGTGTGTGTGTGAGGGTGTGCACTTATGACATATGAGGACTTTTTTGTGAATACACACCTATGGTATGAGGACCTTCTGAAAAATGAGGACTTTTTTCAGGCCCTCATTTTTCCGAGCATACTACAGCGTTGTAGAGTTTGGCAAAGTGAGTAGTGGAGGTGTGAACACTGACAACGCCACCTGGGTACTTGCACCCCAGGATATAAATGTATATATCAGTAACCAACCAATTATCAAAGGCACACACAGTCCGAACAAAAGTCCACATACAAGAGAACGTGATTTCCAAAAATATAAAAAGTCTTTATTAAACAAGCAATTGAAACGAGTAGCAGACTAATTAATATTAAACAGGAGCATGGGATCTGCCAAAAGAAAAGAAGTTAAACAGGAACAGGGCTGGGGGCTTACCACGACTGCTGTAACAGAAAAGGGGGAAGGATCCAAAACTACCACCACTATGAACAGCAAACAAAAAGTGAAAAACAGGACCACCACCAGGGGACTGCTGCCGCTCTGAGGCCCTCAGCACCGGATATACAAAAGAAACAATAATTAGAAACACAAAATGACAGTCCTCATACTCCTGTAACCAAAATAGCACATTTAATCTAAATCCAAAAAAATAACTAATCATTAACAAATTATCCAAAGTGAGAAACAAAAGAAAAACAATTTATAAACAATATGGTAAGTACAATTTTAACAAAACAACTCAGAAAATGAATAACCAAAAGGAGAACTAAATTAACTGAGCCTGCCCCGAGTTAAAATCCTGTGGGTGAGTCCAGTCAGCGGCAGCACGTGGCCAAACCCAGAACAACCACTGACAGTTTGGGGGGGGGGGCAAGAATACAGAGGGTTTAGAGCGCCCAGGCTGAAAGCCCTCCCGGAGACTCACGACGGGAATTAAAAGAGTTTTAATTGCGCCAAAACCAAGCGGAATAGTAGAGCAGAAGAAGGACCAAAACACCGAGAATAAGAGCAGCAGATAAGAGAGCCAAAACAGCAGCAAGGCTCAGGATGAGCCATGCAGATGCCCTTGCACTGTAAAAAAAAAAGGCAAATGACCATCACTCCACGAACCCAAAAAAGAGGAATAGGTTAACCAAAACTATGACTAATTTCCTACCCGAGAGCAGGGCGGCCGGCAGCAGAGGGAGCGCCAAAGCTAAAAAACTGCGACAACAATATGTAAAGGTTCGAGACCAGCTTGGCAAAAGTGGAAGTTCTGGGGATGAGAGGGACAAATTTCCCTGGTTTGACGAGCTGGATAAAATTTTAGGAACTAAACCAGTTGCTGAACCTGCGGATATTGTTGACTCCAGTGATGCTACTTCATCTAGCACCTGCTCCACTGATTCTGCTCCACTTCAGTTGATGCTGAACCCAAAGACAGTGCCGACTTCGAGGATGAAAACGGTGAGTAAACTATAACTTTTTATTTGTGCCGATCACTGTCAAACGACAGCCTGGTAGCAGTAGTACTGCACGTATTATTTAGCTGAGTATTTGCCTGTTACACTTTATGTTCAGCTTCTGATGCACTCTCAAACATACAGGGTAGTTCTGAGTATAACTACCCCACATTACTTTGTGTCAGCAACCGTTTGTGCAAAAACAACAGAGCTGACCAAATAATGTGCAGGACTGAAATAAAAATACAAAGAAATATATTTGTATTTAATTCCTGCATTGCCCTACATACTTTTGGGAATTGCACAAAATCCATATGTTGAGCACCTTGAACATTTTTTGTAACATTCTCTTGCAAACTAGCCATAGATAATATATGCTACCATGTTTTGCAATTTTCTGTCAGTAATCACTTGCTTTAATTGACAGTGGCGGATGCTGAACCACTGGACAATACATTGGACTCCACTGACACGGAGGGAACAACATCAGAGAGCAGAAGCCAAACTCCTAGACCCCACCTGGGCCCCAGTCAAGGAAAAGGAAAGCTAGATCTTCTCTGAGCGGTGAGCTCCATCTTTACCTGACTGAACAGAATAGGCACCTGGAGTAGATGCATGATGCTGAACAAACTCGTCAAGCCCTGCTGCCCTGGAGAGCATGCTGAGGCTGCAGCAGGAGGCTGATGGTTTTGTTCAGCTCAACAAAACGCAACCCAACAAATGTTTATGCAGCTGATTGGAACAGTCATTAGTGCTTTACATCAACAGCCACATTCATCCCACAATTCTACAAGCTTCAGTTCTCCTGCATTTCCCAGTCCTACACCCGTTCCACCTGGACCATCAATGATGCCAGTGCCTCCACGCCAACACCTGCCCTATCCACCAGTCCATACTCCACAACCCCAGGTCCACCTACAGCATGTCAGCCAGCCCGGTGAAACACCAAATCATTCCACTGGCTTCAATCATTCCTCTGTTTTGAACAGTGATAATAACACAGCTCAGCAATTTTTCAACTTATAGAACTGATTAATCAAATTATGTTCATTACAAATTCAGACATTTTGTCGTAAGAGGTTTTATAGAAAAAGTAAGAAATTACAGAGCTGTGTTGAAACCTGCTCTTGTACATTCCTAAAACAGTTGTATTGTTAAAAAAAAAAAAAAAAAAACATTTCTTCACGCTTGAAAAAAACATATGCACTTTATTTTGTATTTCAGAAAAAAATGTAGAAACTGAAATAACCTATATTCTGTTTTTATTGATTTTATTACATTTTATGTTACAAAAATTTTATTGTTCAGATACGTCTTTTGTTGTACAATACTGTACTTTAAGCAGACCAGCTGACCTGTGTTTAAAGCCTTCTCAAGTGAAATTGGATTGTGATAGCTTGTTGTTATGTAAGAAAAAGGTAAACTTAACAACCTTTTTAACAAGTTGTTAACTACAATAAAACAAATAAAACAGAAAGACAATACAGGAAACAACCTGTCTTCATTAACTTTTTTACAACTCTGTAAAACAACAAAACACACAAAATCAAGAATCTTGAGTTTACATTCTGGAAAAATATCTGCATCTCTAATTTCATTTGCTCTCCCATTGTCCTGCTGTAGGTCTTGTCTAACATCCAACTCATTGTTGTCCTCAATATCATCTCTCATTACATTGTCTCCATCCAGGAATTGCTCATTGTGAACTTCACAAAAATTCTGTAGGACACAACATGCTGATACTACTTGACTGACCAGGGTAATGTGGGCATCGCATACCTTTAGCAGACATCTCCATCTGCCCTTGAGGAGCCCAAAGGGGTGCTCTACAGTCATGCGAGCTTGACTCAGGCGATGGTTGAAACCTATCTGCTCTTGTGTCACTCCTCTAACCTCACGGTAAGGCTTCATCACACATGACAGCAGAGGGTAAGCTGAATCAGCTAAAATAACAAGCGGCACATCAATCCCTTCAAATGTTTCTGTCACTCTGGGTAAAAGTGTGCCATTGTTGCCTCGCTCAAATAGTACTGAAAGGGCAAAAACACGTGCATCATGGATTCTACCTGGTCGCCCAATATTTATGTTCCAGTACCTCAGTCTGTGGTCCTCCACACCATGCAAAATAATAGAATAATGACCAATTCTATTATAATAATCATCTGGTGCATCAGGAGGAGTTCTGATGTTAATATGCGTGCCATCAATCGCACCAGCTACTTGGGGAAACCTCCACTTATCACGAAAGCCTTGTGTTAATAATCTGAACCTCGGCAGCAGAGGGGGTTTTAATATACTGTGGCTTCAATATTGCATTTATGGCAGTGACAACTTGTTGTGTTATAACACAGCATGTGGACAATCCAAGACCAAACAGGTGTGAAAGAGAGCAGTATTCCAGATTTGTTGCCAGCCTCCAGACGCAGTTTGAAACTCGAATCTCAACAGGCACTGGCTCTCTGTATCTCGTGGTGTGCCGACTCAACCAGGGCTTGAGGGCATCGCACAAAAGTGAAAAAGAGGGTCTTCTCATCCTGAAGTTCAGAAGCCATTCTCGGTCAGTCCAAGCGCTAGAGATGTGTGGCCACCAGGATTTGGTGCATGGATACATCCATATCTCCCTGTAGTGAAGGCAAATAGATGGAAAATGTTACTCCATTACATTATTACTCTTATACTATGTGTTTAAAGTTATTCTCCGGACTTTGAATAGTGAACTGTGCTGTTTTTCCCCCGAAAAAAGTCAATTACCTTGTTAAAATGTATAAAATGAAATTTACTCCATCTCTCTTATAAGAAAATTACAGGATCTATAAGTGAATCAGTTCACAACATATTATGACAAGTTATCTCAAATATGCTTGAATTTATTTCAGAAATGTAACTTCACACAAGACATTTCCTATTTCACAGTGAAGTCCATTCTCAGTGCGAGCACTGTAGTTGTTTCTACTTGACCATAACTGGCTTCCAAAATATTTATGTCAAAAAAATGCTTTTAAACCTTCCCATTAGAATTAGATTGTCAGTGAACATGCGAGAACTTTCATCTTTCAGCAAATGCATGTTGAAATAGCATTCTAGAGACAAACTCAGAACATACATGATTCTGCACTGTAAAGCTCAAAAATCCAACTACAGGAACAAACAGGAAAACATACTTTTCAGTGGAGGGGGACTTCAGCTATTATTTAAGAACCAGTAGGTGAGAGAAATGACCTTAAAAAGTCCTGTTTTGGCTGTTAAGTTAACAGAGGTGATTACACTTCACTCCATATTTGCAACACAATTCACACAATAATTAATAAAACAATTTTATATCATTGGTTTACAAGCAGCAGGTAAACAGAGCAGGGAAGCATAATTTACTGGCTGCTACTCAAATAGTTAGCAAGCAATTTGACAAACAATAGGCAAACATTGGTTACTTGTGAATAGACTGGTTAGGAACATTTGATATAGGCCACTGCTATTCAGGATGCTTTGCAATGGAACAACATTTTTTGTAGAAAATTGCTCAAGATAGACATAATATACCTGTTGCGCAGTGTGTAGTGTCTTGTGAGTACCATGTAGTGTTGTGCACCCATCAGATCCCATCTTTGTCGGCACGTCTTCGTCTTAGCAAGTGCATCAGCACATTATTTTCCAGACGCAGTTGTGACACTCGAAAAAATTGATGTTTTGCTGATTTATTGAACACTGGTACATGAGCCAGATGAACGCTATAAAACAAATTAGCCACACATGCTGCTGATGTTCCATGGCTGTTGTAGGAAGAGAAGGAAACTCCCAGACCTCCGGGTAAGATTTCTGACCAATGAGAGAAAAATTTGATTGCACATGACATTTGTTTACAACTTTGGACCGCAAGAGACTTTTGCCGTGTGAACACAAACGAACCAAGTGACAACTGAAACAACTGTATCGATTTTATCCCTGAATCGGAACAAAGCAAATGAGCCACAGGTGTGAATACGCCCTTTGAAAACAAAGGGCCAGATCCTCAAAAGGATTGCACTTTTTTTGCGGCCGCTAAATGTGTGCAAATGACAGAAAAAAATAGTGTGCAATGCATAAATTGTACGCAAAGGGTGAAATGCTCGCAAACTGAACACAAACTGCACTGCCACTCCTAGCTGCGCCGGTCCAATTTGCATGCATGTAAATTAGGGAATATTCAGAAATTCAGTGCAAAATGCCCCCTTCCTATGCAAATAAGCCTCATTACATACCACCTAATCCACAAAGACCAGCGCTAATTGCCACAGGCAGTAAAGCGGTGCTATTTAACGCCATTGAGACCCGTGTATTAAATCCACGCAGTTTCTAATTTCAAGAAAGGATTTATCGGAGGAGAGTATCACTTTTTCATTTAAGTGACAATGAAATCATTTGCAGATAGCGGTTGCTAGGCAGTTGCTAACCTACTGTGTTCGTCTCTGCAACCATTCCACCACTTTTAAGTAAACATGAATCATTTGTCTAAATACAGTCTGTTAAAAACCCCTATGACCCCCCTTGACCACTTTTCGGTCATTTGAGTTGTATTTTCTGCATTTGTTTTGGCTGTTTCAATAACAAAGGCCAAAAAAAATAAAAATAAAGAAACAGGGATGAACAACAACAAAAAAGACAAAAAAAACGACACCTATGGACATATGGTCCTTTGACCACTTTGAACCACTTTGTGTTCATTATAAATAATTTGAAGGTTTTTTTCTTAAGGGGCACAATTAATACTTTCACATTTATACACTTGGCGGCTGTGTCTCAGGAGGTAAGGGTCGTCCATAAAAAATCTCTTTGGAAGTTGTTCTGGACTCTTTGGTTACCATTCGTATTATCCGTCGTTTCAATTTGTCATCAATTTTCCTCTTGTAGCCTCGTCCAGGGAGGTTGGCTACAGTCCTGTGGACCTTAAACTTCTGAATAATATGTGCAGCTGTAGTCACAGGAACATCAAGCTGCTTGGAGATGGTCTTATAGCCTTTACCTTTAACATGCTTGTCTATAATTTTCTTTCTAATCTCCTGAGACAACTCCCTCCTTAGCTTTCTGTGGTCCATGATCAGTGTGGTACACACGATGATACCAAACAGCACAGTGACTACTTTTCAGCCTTTAAATAGGCAGACTGACTGATTACAAGCTTGAAGACACCTGTGATGCTAATTACAGGACACACCTTAGTTTAACATGTCCCTGTGGTCAAATCATTTTCAATCTTTTCTAGGGGAACCATCATTTTTTTCCAGGCCAGTTTCATTATTTTTTTTTTTTAAATGATTCTATTCAACCACAATTCAAAAGCAACGTTTGATTTTCATTAGTTAGTTCTCAGTAAATGTTTATTTATTATTACTTTTGTCAGTTTCAAGATATTTCAGTGACCATTGTGGGTTTTTCTTTCTGTAATAGAAGGGTACCAGCAATTTTTTCCAGGTGTATGTGTTTGTATAAATGGGGAGAACCCTGTGTAAATATGAGCATCTTTGCTGCAGTGCCAAAAAAAACCCAACCCCCCCCCCCAAAAAAAAAAAACCAACAACAAAAAAAAAAACAAACAAGGAAAAATAATAATAAAAGCCCCCCACACCCCATTCGTACTTTACAGAAAGACAACAATCTTGCTGCTGCCTATCTTGGCCAGGACACTCTTGAAAAAGAGATTTTTAATCTCAACGAGTTTATTTTCCTGGTCAAATAAAGGTTAAATAAAATAAAGTAAAAAAGAGGGAAATATATTTGTATAAACATATATTATTAATAATATTATAAACAGTATTCTTACTATTACTAGCAATTATTATGGTCTTGATTATTATTGTTTTTGACTCTACTTTTATTATTATTATCATTATCATCATTATTTATATTATTAACTATGTATTAATGCTGATTATTATTAAAATAATTGATATGGTCTTATTACTACAGTTGCTTTTATTATTATTGTTATCACTAAAACTGGTGGTGACGTTGACAGGGATGCATATGGTGGTGATTAGATATATTTTTATTGTCTTTGTTGTTGTTATTATTAGTGTTGCTATTTCAGCTTTTGTCTTCATTACTCCAAAAGAAAAAAAAATAATGACCATCTATAACAGCAGTTGTGCAATGTTACAAATGCTTTATTCATGGCAGTGGGCTGTGTGGCTAGACTGGAATGGCTGGGCACGGGGGCAACTACTGCCTATCTTGTACACCCCCTATGGTGTGGTGGAGCCCCTTTGTGGAGGGGGGGGGGGCTGTGGCAAGGTCTGGCAACCTATACCCCCCTGTCTCTGATAGGGACAACAAATAGGGAAAAACAAATTAAGAAAAATGTTGGCTTCCCTGAGCACTCCTGAGTGATCTGGCCCTCTCCTTGTGGTGTGATTGTGAACTGAACTTTGGGCTAGTGACTTATATGTTATTTTGGACAACACTGCCTGTTTTTCCAACTCTTTCTTATGATATGAGAAATGATAATTCATTCACAGAACTGTTGTGAAGGGAGCTTTTAGGTGGTAATAGAAAAGAGTAACAGCAGAACATAATTTATGTAAATATTTTTAATGTAGTTTGTCAGTTTGTAAAGTCCAGAAGGGCAACAGAAATACAGCCTCAAACACGCAACATGTTGAGATTTGTTTATATAAACACTGAAAAAGAACTGTTGATGAACCTCATGCAATGCAATATAAATGTAAAAATGAACTGTTATCAACTGGTCTCTCCCGCACTCGTTGTTGTTGGCAAGGTTTCGTGTTTACTCTCCTGTTTTTTATTTGGCGTTGGTGGTGCAGTCTGCTAATGCAATCTGTTCGTAATCAGAAGTTTGCAGATTTGAGCCCAGTTCCAGCTGTCACATGTTGATGTGTCCTTGGGCAAAACACTTAACCCCAAGTTGCTCCCAATGGGTATGAAAGGGCATGAACATGTTAGAGAATACTGATGGATGACTTGCATAGAAACTCTGACCCATCAGGGAGCAAATGTAAGTGCAAGTGGGTGTGAATGTGTAGACGTGACCTGCAAGGTAAAGCTGCTTCGGGTCATCAAAGAGACTAGAATAGTGCTTTTTAAGCCCAAGTCCTTTTACCATTTGCTTCTGTAACTGCAAACAACAATCACCTTTGTATCGCCTTATACTGATAACTTTTCTGCAATTAACTGATAGCATACCATAGTTATCAAATATAAATTTTAGTAATATACCAAGGTATAAGACATACCAATAAGCCAATAATTGGATTGCAAAAATTGAGTCAGAAACCACTTTCAGTTTTGTGAGATAAATGCAAAGCAGCTTCTGTTAACTAAAACAACGTAGCTGCAATCCATGTTTTCTAAAATGCATGTACCTTACCTGCTACAAACTGACATCTCTGCCAGGTCTGTTAAAATTCTATAAAAATGGAATTTAAATTAAAATCACAACGAGGTCACCTATTTCCTGATTGCTGCAGCTTCATAATTAATGAACAGACGTGAGACTTTTTCATTTGTATAGGAAATGAATGAGCTGCCCTAACACGACAATTATCATCATCAGATCTAGCATCAAAATGAAGTGGAATTTACAGTCATGTTGACCTTGATCTTAATTGTTACTTAAATATAAAATGGTTTGTTATCAAAATGTCAAATAACATCTACACTGCTTTCTTTTTTTTGTCACAGTGTCTCCAGAGGTTCTGGGCGTTCTGACAACAATAGGACTTTTAATCATTCTCATGACCATCCTCTTCTGGTACCTCAAGAAGTTGGCAGTTGAAAATACAGGGAGACTTAAGTGCCTCGAGGACATCAGGAAAGAAAATGTGCAGCATAGTAAGTGAAACATCTATGTAGTTTTTTTTCCTCAGTGTACATTCCAACCTGTTTCTATGACATAAGGCTCTCGCACAGTTTTTGGCAGGATAATTATAGCCTTCTTATTCCTCCTTTGCTAACTCTGATTAGTGCATAAAGTCTGGTGAGCATGCATGTTAACATGACCAAAGCTGCAATTTTAACTAACATAGAAAGAAACTAGTGGTGCTCAAAGAGCAAAAAATATGTGCCAAGGCATTTCTGTCAGCTGATTTATTCACAGAAATGTCAAAACTGTCTGCAATGTTGATGAATCCTTCAAAATATTCCAGGATCCAGATCTGAAATCAAATCATGTCTAAGAGCTAATCAGTTTTTCCTTGTGCCATGACCAGCTAACCTGACACACCAGATGGACAGTTCAATATATTTATATTTCAATTTATTTTTTATTTATAATATTGTATATATATTTTAATGTATAATTATTATACTTATAATAGGTATAGTTATTTCAATGGTTTTATACATACTGAATAAAATAGTAACTCATAACTGTATAATTTACAAGTTATTTAATTTATTTATTATTCATAATACTTTATACATTTTTAAATTTAAAATAATTATATTTATAAGAAGTGTAATTAATTTAAAATGTTATACATACTGTATGAAAGTGCTAACATCTAATTGCCCAGCTGTTAGCAAGCCTAAAATAATCAACTGATTAAGTGATTATGTTAATGTTTCAAATAATAAATACTAATATTACGGTTATTAAACAGCATGAATACAATGTGTGTGTGTGCAGGAAGCCTGCCCACCAGAAGATGCCTTCATTAAAAACAGTCCAGACTCCCACACAGTGTTTGCTCAAAATCATGTAGAAAAGCTTAGCTAAAAGACTTCAGTCCTGCCGGTCATTTCCTTCCCCACCAGGGGTCTGTTCAATCTCTCTGTGTCAATCGTATTGTTGTAGTGCCGAATAAGTAATAATATACACATTTATAGGCACAGCAGAGTATTATATTCGGAACAACTGTAATATCTTTATGTAAGAACAAGTCACTATTCTATGATAAATGGTTCAGTAATGGTAGTATTTTAGTCCGACAACTGTAATAATGAAGGTTTACTGCACAACTACTCACCACTACTCAATTTCTCACCAGGTACAAAATACCAGCGACTCCAAAAGAATTTTTCTGTTGTTTTTGAAGCCATCCCATCTGGTTTGTGCATGTTATTTAGGTGTTTTGAACACTTTTCGCCCCTGTCAGTGTCACCCTCTGACCCAGTAGATTCTCCATGAGGTAAAGTCTGTTTTAATTTTCGAGGGAGGAACGCCAGAACCAAAGCTTTATTTCAGGTAGATTTGGTTTCCACTTCCAAACTTTTTCCAGTTGAAATTAGAAACAAATTTACTCCAATAGACTGCTATTGGAGTAAATTTGTTAGTAATAACAACTGGAAAAGTTTGGTCCTTACCACAAAAATTCCTTTTGACAAATGAAGTGGAAAAAAGTTTCATTGAAGTTGATTCATAGATTCTATCCTGTGAAACAATTTTTGCAAAAGTTAAAACGTGATTTAGATGCATACTGTTCTTTTTGTGGTTTTGTATCCTGAAACATGCTCCCATTTATTCTGGTCGTGTGAATTTATATACAAACTGTGGAAAGATGTTAATGATTTCATTGTTGCCAACATTTTATCTCATTTCTCTATTTATTACAGAAAAATGTTTTTTGTTGCTATGCTGTTTCTTACTAAGTTTTACATTCACAAATGTAAATATAGAAGCAAAAAAAACAAATTATATTGTGCTTCTGAAGGAAATTGAACAGAACATTTTGACAATTTACCCTTCATGGAACAAAAAAACAATCCCTACAGTTAATGTGTGCTATTCTTTTAATGTGTTTCATCATGTGTCACTCTCGCCCTCTTTTTTCTTTGTTTTTATTTCTCACTTCTTTTATCTTCTTCTTCACTTGAGGTGTATTTGTAATGTATATAACTTTTTGTTTAACATTATTAAATGTTTTACTTGATGTGCTTGTAAATTGTTAATTTTCAATCAAGTTTATTTTTTAAAAAGTAATAATGTACACAAAGAAGACCAACTTCTGGTTTGTTCTTCCGGTGTGGACATATGGCGGCGCCCATGTCCCTGCAGACGGGTACTCGTCGGTCCAGCTGCTGTGCGAGGTTAATGACCATCATTCCCAGAAAACTTCAGCAAAATCTGTGAACTGTTTGAGATATGTCCAACACAAACAGACAAAGAGACAGACACACGCAGACAAAAACAGAACCTCCTTGGCTGAGGTTATTATAGTCCTTTTAGTTACAATGGTTGGTCTCTCTGTTCAGACCCTGATCCTGGAGATGACAGAGTTTTTTGCAGAGAAAGAGGTGGAGTGCTGCTTTAACCCTTTTTGACCCACTCTTACTAACCTGTCATATTTTTAATGAGATGACTCAACACGGTGGCAGATACTAATGCAAATTAAAATACAACAATGAGCACAAAGGTCATTTTTCATATTACATTTTTGGAATGTAATTTAAATTTGAAAAGCTTCAGATTTCATCTTTTCCTCAGATGTAACAAATCCCTGCAGTTGCCATAGCTATGTTGTTTGTGGTACACTAATTACATATCCTGAGGGCTACTTGTCACATTTCTATAGAGCATTTGTGGGATCATTGCATAAATAGCTGCTGATTAGTGTTACCTTTGTGGTTCAGTACATGTGTGGTCTAATAATATATCTAACTTTTGCTCTGTAATGCTGCATCACTTCCATAAGTCTTTCACAGTGACTCTTTAATCAGTATGTTGTTTTGCTGTTTGCCACAGTGGTTTAGTGCAGCCTCGTTACATGCATCCAAAGACTACATGATGTCAGATAATAGACAAACTACACATTCTGTCATTATGCAAACCTTTGAGTTTTCCCCTTTATGATGTAAGAAAGTCACTGTTAGGTTCTATGATTATTAAAGCTGTGTTAGGGTTTTTATAGCACTTCAACTATAAGGTGGAAGAACCTTAAGCCTACAGCCACTCATCAGTGCTCTACTTGAGTAAGTCACGTCAAGTTCCAGGAACTTTTGTTACATTAATATACTTGCTTTAGCATAATGTAACACATGCAAACAAGATACAGTTTCTGTTCCATTACAATAAAAGCATCCTCAACTTTAACTAAACAGATATGTCAAAACAACTTACGTTGTCTCCAGCACAGATGCAGATTTTTAGCTGCTTTTAACTGTAAAAGTAATATTCATGTTATGTATGGTAAGCAAAAATTTTACATTGATGAACAGTTTGTTTTTTGCATGTTAAGCTGGCCTCAATGGAGTTTTTAATTCAACAAACATTTTAGATCCCCTAGCCCTAAAATAATTCCAACACATTTAAAGACAAAAAACAATCAAGATTAATCTGAGAAGTGACTCAAAATGTTGATATGTTAACATTTAATGTACACATTTTCCAATTCAGAAAACAGGAAAAAGGGCAACTCAAAATGAACTGCCCTAAAATTTGAGGGCAAACTGAGGGTAATGTAGCAGTAAAAAGACAAAATATTTAAACCATAGAAATAGTTCAGTGTTATTGAAATAAGAATCAAACATGCAATCAATAGACCGAACGATGTCCCTCTTGATGAAAAGTACATTATAAGCCAGTTTTCATTGGTGCAGGTTTTTTTTTCATGTAGCTCTTACAAAAGGAGGAAATACTTTTAATTCAATGTTAGATCCAGTATAGGCTGATGGTGTTACAGAGATTTTGTATCTCAGTGTGTTGCAGAGAAACCAGGCTAACTGTCTTCAATTTGAACAGGCAAGACCTATCCTGATGCTGGCCTGCAGGGTTCATCTTCGGACAGTGATGAAGAACTTGCAGGTCAATATCAAGAAGCAGTCAGCCTCTCACAAGGCCTTAGAGGAGGAGCTAAGATACCTGCAAACATGGACCATTCAGATGGTTTTAAATGGCATTGTGGGCAGAAGTACAGCCCTCTGACTGCTGATTATGATGGCTACAACAGTGAAGCCTCCACTGACAATGGTATGTTTTGCATCTTGCACATTCATTTCAAGACTTGTTTGCTCCAGATTTGATATGTAGCAGAAATGGGAAACTTTGGGTACGAGAGGGCCAAATTGAATTTACCTTCAGATAGCCAAAATTCACACTCTAACAAGTATTAAAATGGACAAGCATGTTTTGCTGTCATAAAAGTTACATTAGCAACATTTATATGTACTTAAACTAATGATTGTCTGGAACACTTAATCCAGTGAGCTAAATTGAGCATTCAAGCCTGTTTCAGCTACTTTTTGATGCAAGTAACAAAGCGTTTAAGGGTTATCAAAGTACATTTGACTTACATTTTATTTATATTTACCTTAATATATCTTAGTCATCAGTCTTATAGTGAAAACCATTCTTTCTCTTCTTGAATATCTTTTAGGTTCTCTGAGCATAGAATCTTTGTAATTAACATAAGAATCTACATAGGCACGGTTATTTATTAGGTGAGCCCTGGCCAATTTGTATCTGCCATAAAGTGATAGAAGGTGGTGCAAACATTGTCTGAGAGGAAAAATCAACAACAGGATGGTGGAAGCAGACTTGTATTTGGGTGCTTGAAATGTGACTACATTTTAACATTGTATAGAAATTAGGGGTGTCCCAATCCAATATTGATATCGGATATCGGTCCGATATCACCAACAATCAAATATCGGATTATATCGGCCTGCATCTAAAATCTATGTATAAGCACTCCGATACAAGCAGTCCATTCTAATTTATTTTTATTTTATCTAATTCAGTTGTAGAATATACTTACGCTTAAGCTAAACACAGTGGTTATTTTGAAATTTAAAATATATGGTTTTGTTTTTATTGGATTTATTGAGGTTACTTTTCAGGGTCTTCTAATTTTTTTTGTATTTATTTCATTTAATTGTAGTATATTCTTATGTTTAAGGTTAAAATTTATTTAACCCATTGGTTAGTAACAGTTGGGTCAGTTTTTCTTGTACCTGCTATTGCTGACTACTGTTCTGTTTGAGTAATCTCACTTGATCAAGCCTTTTCTTACAGTCCATACTACAAAATAAGTAATAAAAGTATGTATGATTACTGCTGATATCGTATCGTATCGATATCGGTATCGGTATCGGTATCGGCCAATACTCAAGGCTGCAATATCGGTATCGTATCGGAGGTGAATAAGTTGTATCGGGACACCCCTAATAGAAATAATGTAGCTAAAGAATTCAAGTCTCACAAAGGCACACATGTACATATAAAAAACACATCATTGTACACATACAGTTTTAAAACATGTGGGGGACAGAATTAATTTATACAGTAAATCCCCATAAAAAATCCCCATAAGACAGTTTACCAGATCAATTGTAATATCTTGATCATTGTCTTGACTTCTCTGCCAACAAGCCAACTGTATCCAGAGGATGAGGCAGACACCCCCACTGGATGAGCTTCAGCCTCCACCCTATCAAGATGAAAATGGCTCTCCAAGGATGTCCTGTACGTTTTCAGACCTTGGAGATGCAAAGTGTTTTCTGTCCTATACCAGTGGAAGTCCCCGCCTGTCTTTTAGCAAATGCCCAAGTGAAGGCAGCAATGGCCTTGAGAGTGAGAGCTACCACAACAAGGGCTATGAGGAGGATGTCCCAAGTGATAGCACTGCTGTTCTCGGCCCAGAGGTAAATACAGAACAGTAATGGGCAATCTGCCTTGAAGTGCATTTACAATGAGTATCCTTTTGTTTTTTTACAGGACTTTTCAGCCCGTGGATCAGCATCTCAGCTTCAAAAAAGTTATGATCTAGATCCTCTTGTGAAATATGGTACTCTGGACATTGTGTTTGACTATGACTCTGAAGATCAGCAATTAGCAGTCACAATAATGACAGTATCGGATCTACCTACCCCGAAACACACAAGAAACATCTCATGGCAGGTCCATTTAGTGCTGCTGCCCATGAAGAAGCAAAGGGCGAAGACTGGAATCCAGAGAGGCCCATGTCCAGTCTTCACAGAAACCGTCCTATTTAGTCATGTGGAATCAGAGATGATAAGCAACTATGCCATCCGATTTCGTCTTTATTGTATGCAGAGGATGAATAAAGAGAAGGTGTTCGGGGAAAAGGTCTTCTACCTTACCAAACTCAATCTTCAGGGTAGAGTTTCTGTGCCCATCATTTTAGACGCATGCTGTTCTCTCCTGGTGAGTATGATCAAGCTAATTTTGGCTGTCAAGTCCTTTAAAACTTCTTTATCTTGTGTTTACACAGATAACAATTCAAATGCAGTAAGAGTTTCATTCAGATGGAGTGGAATAGGACTTTTCTTCCTAAAAAGCTTAAAAAATGACCTGGATGATCATTATATAAGGTTTCTCTTCTATTAAGAAGCAGGTCTATGCAGTAGGGGTGTTATCCCCTGTGGATGTTAGGTACTTATAACCTTTGCAGCTATCATTTCAGATTGATGCTTTTTTGATTTGAACTGTTTTGGGTCAGACTCCAGTGAAGTCCGGCAGTGCAGATAATGACTTGTTTCTTAAGGTTGGATCTTATGTTTTGGCTTAAAATTCCAGCCACTTATAGAGATACACATAGAGATCTTTCTCAACTTGGGTGACAATTTCTCTATAAAACTAAATTGGCGAACATGAGCTAAGGAAGACATACTCCTGACTTTTTTGATGTGTGGTTGTTGAAAATCATATATATGTATATTTATATATATATATTCATATATATATATCTATATATATCTATATCTATCTATCTATCTATCTATATATATATATATATATATATATATATATATATATATATATTATATCTATCTATCTATCTATCTATCTATCTATCTATCTATCTATATATATATATATATATATATATATATATATATATATATATATATATATACATACATATATATATACATATATATATATATATATATATAATTTGCTCACAGGTGTAGACAGACAAGCACTGATCATCATCTCTGTTGCCACAAAGGGTTACAAAATGAATAAATTATAACATTGATTTTCTTGACACCCAGCTCCAACAAAATTAATTAATGTGATAGGACATGATGTCTTCATTTCTTAAGCAAATTTAGGACCTCTAATGTTTACATCAATGTGCAAGAATCATTTCACAAAAGCTTTGTTGAAGGTTTTTTAGACCTTCGTATTCAATGCTTGGGGGGACTGTTGTCCCTAGCAAACAAGAACCAACTAAAAATGTCAGATTAAGTATGAGGATAACTGGGTAATTAATGTGAACCATTGATTCCCGTACAGAGTGGCAAACAAGATCACAGAAGATCCAAACCATCCCCTCTGGTCTGAATTTAAGCTCTTAAGCTCCGGACTCAGGGACAGAGTGCACACGACGAGGACTAAAAAGACATCATATTTAGTACCACAGGGGCTGCGCAGTATGCTCTGTTCTGCACCTTGCCACTGGACAATTGTCACTTGGAATCATGCAAAACTTTAACAGTATATTTCATTTATGTATTTGGACTAATTGTTTCATGTTTTTCTGAGCTATCCACACAGGATAGCGCCCTGAGTTTTAGAGCTTAAATTCAGACCAAAGGGACGTTTTGTTCCCTTTGGTTTCATTTACTTCACTCTTTAAGTGGCACATATCAGTGAACAATGTTCTCCATGTGTTTGAACATTTTAGGGTGGTGATTCCCATGTCAGCATTTCAAATTTGACATGCAGTGAAAGCACCTCTTCATTTCAGTCAGTTAGTCAGATTTCCACACCAGAGATCCTTGTTGGCCTGGTGTACAATGCCACAACAGGACGCCTGTCCGTGGAGGTCATCAAAGGTGTCCATTTCAAAAACCTGGCCACCAACAGGCCACCCAGTGAGTACTTTTAAACATTTAATTTGTGTATTATAAGGTGGAGTCATTTTTGACATGTTGTAAGAAAAGGACTTTGACCATGGCAAATCTGCTTCTATAGCAACCGATCGTACTAATCACCCAAATCGAACTCTTTAGTTTGAAGTATCCTGACCACCAGCTCACATACCTAGGTCAAAACCTTGAAATGCACTTTAAGTTGACAAAGAATGTTGTTAGTTTCTTTTGTTCTCCTAATGTTCAGTACTCACTTGAAGAGTACTACATACTTCTTCTGAACTAATTAATAATTCTTCTATAATTTACATTCTATTCAAAAATAAACTTTGGACTCCAGTGTATTAAATATGTGTTAAATATGCCTTAAAATGTGTTTGAATGGAAGCATATTTAAATAGTCTTGCTTGTATGTTTATTGTTAGGGTCTACTTAAAGTCAAACCAGGCTCAAAAAAAAAGAAGACCAGAAACATATGAAAGGACACCACACAATTATTGAGGGTTAAAACTTAATTGAATTAATAAAGAGCAAGTTTGTAAAGCAATATAAAGAACCAAAAGGGGATTGATCCAAGATTAACAAAAGTAAGAGGAATGACCTTGTCAACCCACACAGGGCTGTAGGATTGTAAGTTATGCCCAGAACTATGGATCTATGAAACCGAACGATGACCGTCATCACGGTCTTCAACTTGAATGATGCCATCCTACTACCTATCCTCGAGAACTTATGTCAACAATGTCATATGACTGACCTCAGGAGGCGTGGCTCAAAATCTATGAGAGGTTCCGGTGACATCACCTCCTCCTCCAGCCTGGAACGCCTCAGCCTGTTCTGAACAACAAGAGAACGGTGACGGTCATTGTTCGGTCTCAGAAATCCATAGTTATAGGCATAACTTACAATCCATTTCGACCTCACTCAGACCGTCACCACGGTGCAGCACAAATTTTCACCATAGGCACACCCTTCAGGGCAGCACAGAAGGTTGCCATACTCCTCACAGAGTGTGCCACCAGATAACCAGGTATAGGAAGACCCTGCCCCCTGTATGCCTGTGAGATAGTGTCAACCATCCAGTGTGACAAGCACTGTTTAGATACAGCAGCCCCCAGTTTATTACTCCCATAGCAGATGAACAGCTGTGAATGAGAGTGCCTCAGAGAGTGGGTGCACACCAAGTAGGCCCTCAAAGCCCTCACTGGACATAGGGTGCGCAGGGCCAAGTCCCCCTCATCCAAAGTCGGGTCTGGACGAAACGTGCCGATCTCAATAACCTGGTTTACTGTCTGTGGGTTTACCACCTTAGGCAGTAATGCAGGATTGGGCCACAGTGACACCTCCGAGTCACCAGCCTTCCACCTCAAACACTGCTCACTGGTGGACAAGGCATGCAGCTCACTGACCCTCTTGGCAGAACGAATCACCTACAGGAACAACGTTTTATGCAACAGGGACTTCAACTCTGCCTGCTCCACAAGCTCATAAGTGGCTCAAGTTAGTGATCTCAAGACTAAGGAGAGATCCCACGATGGCGCTTTAAGCGCCCTGCCTGGATGCAAACGGTACACCCCCTTAACGAACGGCGAGACCAAAGTGTGTCTCCCCACCGAGACGCCCCCACTGGCTCATGATAAGCAGAGATTGCCACTGAATACAGCCTCACCGTTCTAGACGCCTTCCCAGAATCTAAAAGAGACCGAAGGAAGCACAGTACGAGATGCACCGAACAAGTGGAAGGGTCTACCTGTTGAGTGTGACACCAGTAAGATAACACCTGCCATTTCTGACCGTAGCTGGTCTGAGTTGAGAGAGCCCTAGCGCTACATGTTGTCTGCAATACTGCCTCATCTAGCTCCTCAGACTGGGGCTGCAGAGCGGCCACACCCACAACTGCAGCGTTGCTGGTCTGGGGTGCCAGATCTGACTGTCTGCCTGGGACAGTAGGTCTGCCCTGACTGGCAGGGGCCATGGTTGGCCGTGGACGAGATGGAGAGCCGGAAACCACGGCCTCCCCGGCCACCTGGGAGTTATCAACAGAACGCTGCAGTGTCCTACAGCCACCCTGTGGAGGACATGGGGAATCAGAGGAAATGGGGGAAAAGCATATAACAAGCCTATCGGCCACTTGTGTGACAGAGCATCTAGTCCCAGGGGAGCCCCTTGAGACTCCAGGGAGAACCACTGTTTGCAGTGGGCAGTCTCTGCCAACGCAAAAAGATCGGCCTGAGCCCTGCCGAATCGGGACCAGAGCAGCGTCACCACCTGTGGATGTAAACGCCATTCTCCCGGGAGGGGTCCTGTCCTGGATAGGAAATCCGCTGCTTGATTCTCTACCCCTGGGATGAAAGGTGCCCTGAGGGATGCTAGACGGGGAAACGCCCACAGCAGGAGTCTCCTGGTCACCTGGAGACAGCAGAGAGACCTGGTGCCCCCTTAGTGACTGATGTGGTAAACCGTGGAGGAGTTGTCCAACCTCACCAAAACATGTCTGTCTCTGATGAAGTGGAGAAGCTCCACCAACGCTAGGTGGACCGCCCTCAACTCCAGTTGATGTGTTGATGTGTTAGCCCTTCCAATGTGGGCCCCACACATCCCTCACCATCCTGCCTTCCCAGACTGCACCCCTGCCATTTAGGGAGGCGTCTGTGGACACCACTGCCCGACATGATGGGATGTTTCCCAATGGAACCCCCATGGCTAAGAAGGCACTGTCTATCCACGGGCGCAGGGCTTGGATGAATTGCCTCGTCACCCTGAGCTTCACCCGTCTGTCCTGTTTCGGATGACGACCGAAGGCATTTAACCACCTCTGCAGAAGCCGAGCTCTGGTAGTTTTCCCAGTAAACTTCTGAGGAGAGCATATTTCGCCAAGTATCGCTGAGTAACCATGACGACCATAGACTAACCGGCATGTCCGTGGATTGATTTCCACGTTCTCTCCCAGTTTCCCAGCAGTGATCCCCGGTCAGGAAAAGAGCAAAAACATGACTTCTCGTCAGACAAGCTTCAAGTGACATTCTTTCCTCCTCTTTTAAAGAATAAATTGAGTCCATTTCTGATTAAAAAAAAAAAACAAAACGCAGATATTGAGACTGCTTCAGAAGCCGCCATTGTTTTCAAACATGCAGTCACTTCCTGTTGTCGTCACGTCCGCTGCTCTTGCCTCTCTTCCCTGATTGGGCCATTAAGATTCCAGCCGAGTGAAGTTGTTGGACAATGGAGGCTGGCAAGACGGATATGCATGATTTCAGAATCAGGAAAGTCCGTCTGCTCTGCAAGGCCAGTGGACTCCGGTAAAGGGACAATATTCATTATGAAAACAGCAGAACAAACAGTTTGCTTACCAATGCTCATCGCTGACAACCGTGCTCTACCAGGAGTTATACTGGAAAGAGACCTGTAACAACGAGCAGGAAAAAAGGACATCACGTCTAGTAAACACATGAAACTCACCACACATGAACCACACACAACCCACAGGGACCGTCGGCACCTGCACCGAAGTGACGCATTGATAGTGGGGTCCTGTAAATGATAATACTCACGGTCTCGGATGAGGCGAGTAAGGCAAAGACGAGGAGGCGATGTCACCGGAACCTCTTATAGACTGTGAGCCACGCCTCCAGAGGTCAGTCATATGACATTGTTGACATAAGATCTCGAGAAGGTTCAAAATCAACGCGGTGTGCGAGTGTGCGTTTCGATTTGATTCAGTTCAGTTAAATATAAAGTCCGTCCCGGGTTTTCAAAATACATCACCCACACAATCCAGTCCAGTGCAAATCAAAAGGAATTTACGATGTGCAACTGAAATTCAGTCCGGGTTTTTACCACGGACCCACTCTCTTCACAACACAGGGAAAATAACATTATCCGCATCTTTTTTTCGTTCAATATCGGACATTCATAAATCACACACGCACTAAAGAGGCACTCACGATACCGTCGTCTGGTTAGGGTTAGTCTGTCAGTCGGGTAAGAGGACACTCCAGCCAACTTGACGGTCTCCAGACCAGGAAGTGGACGAGGCGCTCGTCCAACAATTCCAGACGGGAAGATACCCCAGGTAGCCTAATCCTTTTTCATTTCGGACAGACTCAGGTGTAAGGACGCGCAGAAGGGCTACAGCACCGAACAACAAGACGCGGACTTAATCGACGCTACTACGTGCGGTTAGCCGGTGTCTCCCTCACTGTCTGCCCCAGAGCAGCGTCTCCCGACGTGCTCACATAGCCCACTTCCTGGAGGAGAGTTTGAGCGGCGCGGGCCGTGGGTGAGTGGTGAGTGGCGATTGGACGTGGATGGATCGTGGGTGTGGGAATTGAACTCGTGAGGCTGTGCTCAGGATGGTGGGGGCTATGTGATGCTTATGGTAGACAGAGGGTCGCTACAACCTCTGTCCAGGAGTGTGTGTGTGTGCCAGCCATGTGCACTCAGGTGTGCACCATGAGGGAGGAAGGACAACAGGCCACACCTGACATCATCAGTAACACTTATTTGACACTGATTCAAGTTCATTTAAATTTATCCCTTTGATCCACGCTAAAAGTACACTAAGAAAACCTTATCACTAATTTATTTGTGGTATTCTGCACTGTGATCATAGTCTGTATCCAATATACTCTTTCATAAAGTGCATTAAAAATACATTACAATGTACCTCTAATACAGATGTACTTCCTATACCTTCGTAATGAATAAACAGTTGGCATGTTTTTACAAAGTATTTTGAAATGACAATATATTGAAAGTGTGATTTTAGTGTATTTATTGATAACGTTTTTTATTTTACATTTGTATGTACTTCTTCCTTTTTTTTTTTCCCGAAATTACAAACATTTAAACATGCTTATATCTTGAAGTTTTTACATTACCTTTATGATTGTATAAGGATAAAGACATTAATTTCCCTTTTACTTTGAGTGATTTTAAATACTTCTAAATATTTTTTTTCTGTACTTCTACATGGTATTTAAAATTAGTCTATAAATATTTGCTATATAAATTCTTTAAATCTTCATTTGTTTAGTTTTATTTTAGGGCCCAAGTGCTGATCCTTGAAGCGAGATCATATTGTTTCTGTGAGTCCAGATAAATCTTGCCTAATGAATTAAATATTTGGAGGCCTTAACATGCCCCAAAACTTACAAAAATTTTCCACAAAAATAAAAAATGAAATGGTGGCTGCTGAGAGGTACATGCAGGAACTGGGTACACATATAGATCCTGCTGAGAAAAAATGTCTCAGAGACTACCCTCTGAAATGTACAGCAAGGGCTGCTACAGAGGGTTAAAGGTCAGATTTTGGCCATTATTGCCATTTTACATGTTGGACATTTTAACAAACCATTCCGAGAGATTTTCTGATTGACTACAATTTTTTGAGTGTGATATCGGACAAGTAAGATCAAAAGTTTATCCAAAGATTGAGTTTTTTGTCAAACTGCAAGGGGGGACCAAATTGGGAGGTCATTTTTAGCACAGTGATAAAAAACCCCCAAATTCTTACAACTCTGCAGTGCTTTTGTGAAATTTTACCAGAAACTCCCATATGATACATTTGTCTTGACCTCAAAGCGCCACCTAATGGCTGTAGGAAGTACTTTTTTTTAGAATAGGCCTCAGGTTTTTGAGCACCATTACAAGCTTGTTCAAATGATTTATTTCAGATTTGAACATAACATTGTGGTCAAGTGAAGATATACAAAGGGATTAATTGTGAACATAATTAGAGTGGATGTCAAATCTAAACTTGCAGAAGAAAAATACATACATTATTAAAAGTATTTTTAGCTGTTCAAACTTTAGCACAGTCTGACATCAATATAGAGTATAGATAAAAGTTGATTATGAAGAACTTGAAAAGCTGTTTCAAAATGACATGGTTTGTACAACTCATTTAAGTTGGATAACTTTGCAAAAGAAAAAAAAGGACCGACTTAAGTGCACATTCTTTTGGCCTGGGTATGTTGTTCAAAGACTCAGAGAACTGTGTATTAGGAAACAGGAATTTAAAAAACAGAGAGACTGTCCTTTAAAAAGATTAGATTCATGTTAACATGAGAAATTTTTTAAAGTGCAATTTAGTCAAAGCTATTGCAATTTAGTCAAAGCTATTGTGCAGCCTTGCCAAATAACAAGTCTTGATGAATAACTTGATGCTTAGTTTTCAGCTGTCTGGTTCTTGAAGTACTTCTCTGCATAATTTTGTAATGTCTCTAAATAAAATTCTCTCACTCACATGTTTAACATCTCAGTTCACTGTTTGCTCTAACTGCTCTCCTTGTTGTCAGATGGGCTATTTTGTTGTCTAAAACACCTGGTAGGTGGGCAGGTTTATATTATCAGAGGTGAGTCTGTTTCTGGAAATCTGTAATCATGTTAAATAACTTACATTTTCATACTATCTCCATGGATGTAATCAGAGTCAGGCAAAGAAAATCTAATTTCTGTTCAAATGTATGTGGCCCCTTTCTCAAGTAACTGAAAGTCCATAGTTTTCAAATGAAAGGATGAGGAGAAGTTAACCAACACAAAAGCCTTTACTGAAAGTGTGGAACTGTTTTGTCACAAAAATGGTACAGATGAAGAAACAGTATGCATGCAGCCAGCTGAGCACTAAGACTGTAAAAGGTGAAAACAGCTGTCCTGGTTTTATGTAACAAGAAACAAAATCAGTTGAGTTATTTTCATGCTGTACAGGCACCATGTCAAAAGATAAAGATAGTAACATTGTGACAATTCAACTTAGACAACAGAGGAGTTTTTGTAAATGTGATGAATATTTGAACATACTTTAATGGACAGCTTGGTGGCAAGTGGCCATTGTTTGCTATTGAACAGGAAAGTACAGCTATTTTCAGCTGTTTCTGTCTTAATGGGAACAACATTATATTAGATTAGATAGTACTTTATTAATCCCTTTGCAAAAACTTCCTCTGGGAAATTGGGATTCAGCAGCAATATACAAATAAATAATTATAAATATATGAACTCAAACATAGACCAAAATTAAGTCAAGAATATGTTTTCATCAAATGCTTTCAAAAAGTGAGTCTGCTTGTTTCCAAATATTTTATCTGTCAACAAATATTTTTCTCAAAAGAAAAGATGGAAAGTACATGATACTGCATTATGGAAATCCTGTGTTAATGAGTTCGACACTGGGATTTTATCCATGAAGATAGTTGCTTGCTGTCAATTTTGCTACCATAAATTTTGATAATGTTTGTCTTGTTTTGCATGCAGCTTTATCACCACATAATCAAGACATGTCTTTTCTTTCATGTCAGTGTTGTCTGGTGGATATGTCATATTTGATGTTCAGGTGAAATAATGCATACACCAGTTGATTAATATTGCCATTTTGATCCTAACAGTACACATGCTCATCCTTTAAGTGTTCTATGTTAACCTGTGCACGGAGAAAACAAAGATTGACTTCGAAAACAGAGTAAAAGATTAAAACTGTTGTTTCTTGGAGTTATAAACTTAGACAACATTCTATCGATTTTCAAGGCCTGAGCAACACACCTTATAAGGACCCAATTGAAACTGAAGCCCTTATAATTAAGGTTGAGCGTTGAACCTCTGAGCTAGGACCCTATTGAAACTGAGAAATAACCAGGGCCCATACACTGACTTCCAAGCTTGGACCCTATTGAAACTTGGGTGATTCTTCTTATTTTTCTTTCCTTGCAAATGAATTTCATTTTTGCAGCTTTAACATACTCCAAACTCACAAAAATCTTAAAAGAAATCCAGCCTAGTGAAAATTGACATGTAATTAGGGCCCGACTGATATGGATTTTTTTGAGGCCGATGTGGATGCCGATGTTTGATAGATTACGGCCGATTAATTTAAAAAATATAAAATGAATTTAAACAACTTTCTGGTCCCTTAACACTTACAACAATGAGTATATGAATTACAGGCAGAACATTTTACTGTGTTACAATACTTTGTCCTTAAGTATTTGTTTAACTATACAACAGAGAGGAATTTTCAAGTACAAAACATGCAGAAAAGCATTAAACCTCTGGGAAATTAATTATAAAACCTTAAAAAAGAGTCAATCTATAAATGAGTTGTGAAATACATCTTGTCTTGTACATCTTGTTAATGAAAATTAGCGGTCGGTTATAATACAGGTAGAACAACTAAGAGAGGTAATATGTGTGAGGAAATCGCTCCTCATTAAATGCACTTCAACATGCAGCTAATGGAGTGATGAACGATCATTCTCTGCCTCTCAAATATCTGTGCACTTGCATTATTTTTGCGGTTACTGTCTGGTTTTTAAGCTGTTAGGTAACGCTAAGGTAGCTTGGCATAACTACAGCGATGTCATTGTTAACATAAACAGACAGCAAGTAACTTAAGTCACTGTTTATTTCACAGCATGGTTATAAACATACCTGTAAGCAGCTCTGTTCAGCCCACTCTTATATTGTTGCCTGGCTGTGGCTCACTCCTGTAGGTGACTGATCAGACAGCGGTGGGGAGGGGACTGAGGGTCCAGTGGAGTCAGAGCTCCATCTATTGGACAAACAGTGCAAAAACATCATTCTGCGCAACTCGCAGCTTCTTGAGAAAGTAAGGATATGTCAGTGTTATATCGGCAAGACTCCGGCCAATGTTGAATATTTTGAAAAGGGCTATAATCAGCCAATTAAATTGGTGGGCCAATAGATCTGTCGGGCCCTACATATAATTGTCCTTTCATGCATAACCTACCGGAAATGACTCAACAGCTTCTCCTAGAAAGTTGCTATGAGGCTGCCCCTCAACTGGGTTTGAGGTACACTTGTGAAAATCTCTTCATGTATCCAACCATGACAAACAAATAAAATGTCTTGACACAAACTCCCCAAAAAGATGCTCATCAGTATAACTCCATTGCCCTGAGGGGGGAGTGTGTGAGAGTGAATGGTTTTCTGTGATCAGCTGGCAGCTGGTTCAGGTTGTACTCCATCTCCAGCCCAGTGTCTGCTGGGATAGGCTCTGGCCCCTGTGACCCCAAAGAAGTGATCTAAACAATTGATCACAGCACTTTTCTGCTACATGAAATAGCTCAATGATTATAACACAGCACACACAAAAAGATGTGCTAATGATCACAACAATCTAAAATCTGTAGCCTCAACAACACAAAACATACAAAAAGCCTAAATCATACATTTCAAAACAGTTTCAAAGATTTGCATAATTCCTCCTGTAATTGACTTCTTCTGTTTTTCTGACTTAGATACCTTTGTTAAACTGACCTTACTGAATTCCATGGGCCAGGAGATGTCCAAGTGTAAGACATCCATTCGTCGGGGTCAGCCTAATCCAACCTACAAAGAGACGTTCATCTTCCAGGTAGCTCTTTTCCAGCTTTCGGACGTCACACTTGTCTTCTCCGTCTACAGTAAGCGCAGCATGAAACGAAAGGAAATGATTGGCTGGATTTCGCTTGGCCTCAACAGCTCTGGTGAGGAAGAGTTAACTCACTGGACGCAGATGAAGGAATCTAAAGGACAGAAGGTTTGCCGCTGGCACAGTTTGTTGGAGTCCTAGCAAAAGAAGAGTAAGAGAAGAGAGGATAAAGGTGCTGTGTAGTTGTTATTCCAATGTGGAGTGTGTTCAGGGAGCAAGGAGCTGGAAAAAAACAACCTGCCACTGCATAAGTACTGACCTGGCACAGTTTGAAAGTGATGAAGCTGTTTACTCAAACTATAGCTTGTAATGTGCTGTCATTTTATTCTTGGGCTGCACTGACTTGAAAGTTTCTATTCAGAGGACTTTGTTTTGTTAGACTGTTGAATTTTTCAGTGAACAGGTGACTGAAAAAGAATTCAGTCTTTGTTACAAGTCATAGCTTTTTTTTTTTTTTATGTCAAGTCCAAATGAATCACAGACCCCTCAAGGGTGGAAATTGGAAAACTGGAGGTTGGTTTTGAGGTTGCATGGACAATATTCACAGAAATGCTTTTTTATCTACTTTTTCACTGACTGCTACTTGGCTGCAATAGACAGTGGAAATATATATTTGTGTTTAAAGTTCAAGTGTGGCCAGGGCAGTTCACATTGCTTCAATTAACACCGCTTTCACACTAAAACTAGTGGGTCAATGTGGGTTTTTTCAATGCGGAATAACCTGCCAACAATCGGCAAGTGACTCCTTTCCCAGTGCCAGCAGACCCAGGTCTAATCGGCAGTGTAGCTGATGTCATCACGTTGATGACATCATCAGCCCGACGAAACACGTGTAAACAATGGAAAGGAGCATGTAAGCCGTGGACACAGTGGTCAACTGTTTTCTGTACTTTGTACTTTTGTCCCTCTTTAAAAATGTACAAACTCAGCGCAGACTGAACGACATTCAAGCGCTGATGATACAAAGGTGGATGGAATTTGTTGCTGAGACGGCAAAGATTCACGGAACTTACAGTCGGAGGAGATGGGTGCGATGTAATGCCGGGGGCAGGTTATGCTGACGTCATCCGTAAATTAGCGGGTTGACCCGGGTGATGTTCCCACTGGAGCCGATCGGAGGCAAGCCGATTAAAACCCATGTTGTTTGCAGGGCCAGAAATGCCGATTAGAGCCTTTTAAACTGCCGACAGGAGCTGATTGTTAACGGGTTTAAACAGGATTTTTGGCCAGTCTGAAAGGGGTATAAGAGTTGACTAAACTTGTGTTCGAGTCCTCACTGGTTTAATGCAGGGGGTGATAAGAAGGAAATGGGCTCTAATTTCCTGGCGCAACTGAGGGTGGTGCAGCCTGGCGCACGCCGCGCAGTGGTAATTTCGTCCGGCGCACCGCCGCGCGCAGCCAATTTGGCAATTTGGTAGACCGGCTGCGCCGAAATGGGTGTGACTACGCACCAGGGGGAGGTGTCGAAAGATTCAGCTTGGCGCAGTGACAATTTAGTGCCAAAAAAATGTGCGGAAGGTGCTCTGAAAGCCCGCCAGCTCCAACCTGGTCTATTCTCGGCGCAGACGAGGTGCACTCTGGGCAGTGGTAATTTGGCTGACAGGCGCACAGTGCGCACACGTCACCAAAACCTCACAGGCAGGTATCCAGAGTGTCAGGCACATTTCAATGCAATAAACAATCACAACAACCACTATTTCATGTAACCGTCTGAAGCAGCATATACATTTGTACCTATATTAATTGTCCTGTCACATCTGATGTCAGATCAGAGACGTTTGTCATAACTAATGAGTTCACATCTCTCAGCCAACCACAAACAGCCACATCATCCGACACGGAGTATCCGGCTTTTGTCATCTCATGAAATTCAAAAGAAAAGGAAAAGAGAGAGAGATGCATGCTGAATAAATGTAAGTCACTCGGTGTCTGAAGGATTTACCTGTGATTGCCCATATTTCTCTGTTTTAATCTTTATTTATGACGTGATCTAAAAAGATGGAGTACATTATTGCAAGGAGGATGAGGAGGAGATATAATTTCACCAAAGGTTCTGCTATTTGGCGATGACAGACCAGGAATGCAGGTGGATCACAAGCATGATGAATGGATTAGCCTGCTGCTGTGTTTAAATGTAATTATGTTGAAATGCTGACTCAGCATTTCAACATATTGTTATCTGACTTTATTCTTTTTCTTCATCTTCTTATTCTTCCCTCAACTATTTGGACCTTTTCACAGCTTTCAAATTTGCACAGATTTTCGCAGAAAAAAATTGAGCAGTGCAGCATGTTCAGGAGATTTGCGCTTGTATTTTTCACATGTGTAACTGTTACAGTTTTTACAGTAAAAATGATTTTCTGCAGATTTTTTGCATTGAAGTCAATGGGAGATTTTTGCAGATCTGCTGAAAGTGCTTCAACTTTCAGGCTGTACAGCTTCCGCATACTTCCACCTACAGACTTCATTCTTGCTTTGACGGATTCACTGACTTGTCAACTATTTTTACATGTGTTCGGCTTTTTGCTGTCTTTTACAGTTTTTGAGATATCACTGTTTAAACAACACTAAGTTTGGAGGATTTCTCTGTTCTTAAAGCGTGTCACGTGACCTGTTAGAGCGTGAGCTTCGCCTAAAAATTCCAATATTTCTAGCGGATAAACTGCGATAAAAGACTCAAACTTTGTTCCACAGATATGATTTATACATCAAAATAAAGGTACACTTCTCCTCTTTCAGCTGAAATTCGTTTCAACCTCGACATTGACATCGTTTTGTCTCAGTGAGCCTCAGAGCCACGGGTATCCGGCAAAGTCCTCCGTCTGCTCCAATTGAAATTCTCTTCCCCAGAGAGCTGATCGCTTCACTTTGAAGCCCGTTTTTAAACTGCTCTCGTGTCAACATTTTCTACAGTACAGACACCATAAACCATAAACTCCTCCGTCACACTACTGAAGGGCAGTTTCAGTTTGTTGTTTCTCCTGTACAAAGCGATGCTGCTGAGACTTCGCGGTAAGCCCAACCACTTCCGCAGGAAACAACTTACCTTCCTCTTGAAGCCCTCAACGGTGGTTATTGGCACATTGTAGACCAGCAGAGGCCAGAGGAGTCGTGGCAAGATGCCATGTTGGTAAATCCAGGCTTTGAACTTACCTGGTAGCCCTGACTTATCCACAGCTGTCAGCCAGGGTCCCAACTCCTCTGATGTTGCTTGGAGTGCTGCAGTGTCCTTCAAGGTGCAGTCAAAGATCTTGCCCAGGCTCTTGACTGGCTTCTCTCCCACCGATGGAATCTGGGTGCCTCCAAGTGAGAAGCGAAACAAGTCTGTAACCTTCCCCCTCTTCACCACCAGGGACCTGGATTTTGCTGGCTTGAAGGTCATCCGGGCCCAGTTAATGAAATGCTCGAGGCCTTGAAGGATCCATCGACATCCCGGGACTGATGTTGTAGTCACTGTCAGATCATCCATAAATGCTCTGATGGGGGGCTGCCGCGTACCTGAGTTGGTGAGCAGGCCTCTGCACTCCACCTCTGCTGACTTCACCAGCATATTCATGGCCAAGGCAAACAATATCATGGAAATGGTGCATCCAGTGATAATGCCTTTCTCGAGCCGATGAAATGCAGATGTTACCGTTCCGGAAGTGACTCTCACGCTGAAACAGCTGTAGTAGTCCAGTATGAGGTCCTTGATCTTACCTGGAACGTGGTGTCGGTCAAGCGAAGTTTCCACCAGCTTGTGTGGAATGGACCCGTAGGCATTGGCGAGGTCTAGCCAAAGGACTGCCAGGTCACCTTTACCTTCCCGTGCCTCCTGGATGAGCTGGGTGACGACTCCTGTATGCTCGATGCACCCTGGGACCTTCGGAACTCCCCCCTTCTGCACAGAGGTGTCGATGTAGCTGTTTCTAAGGAGGAACTCCGTCACGCGCCGGGCAATGATACTGAAGAATATCTTGCCCTCGACACTGAGGAGTGAGATGATCCTGAACTGCTCGATGGTGCTTGAGTTCTCCTCCTTTGGAATCCAGACACCCTCTGCATGTCTCCACTGCTGTGCTACCTTCCCCCTTCTCCAGATGACTTTGAGGATCCTCCATAGTCGCTTCAAGAGTCTGGGGCATCTCTTGAAGACAACATATGGCACTCCGCTGGGGCCTGGTGCTGAGCTCGATCTAGCTGCTCTGACAACCTGCTCGACTTCTTTCAAAGTTGGCTCCTTGGTGTCAAATGCCGTGGTGGGTTCTGGCGGAGTTATCAAGGTCTTGCATGGCCCAAGATCTTCTTCTCGAGCGCTGTCACTGTAGGTGGCTCTGAGGTACTCGTTGACCTCATCTTCAGTGCACACGAGGTGGCCGTTTCTTTTCTGCCCGAGGATCTTCTTGGTGAAACCAAAAGGGTTCGAGATGAAGGCTGCACGTTTCCTGGCTCTCTCCCTGCCCCTTTTCCTGTGCCACTCGGCACGACGGAGGGTGGTGAGTTTTTTCCTCACAATGTTGCGGAGTTCTGACAGCCCAGCCTTTTCCTCCTCCCTTGCCTGCTTAAACTGCCTCCCAAGCAGTCTGAGCTCCTGCCGAAGCTGGCTGATCTTCACCTCCCATCTGTTTGGCTCCCCTAGACCTCTGGTTGGCTGTTGTTCCTTTATGCCAAACCTTTCAGCACCGATGCTGATGATCATTGCAGACATCCTCCGCAACTTCTGGTCTGCATCTCCCCTTGCGGCCGCTTCAAGGACTTGATCCAGATCTCTGTCAAACTGGAGCCATTCGCCTTCCTTGGTGGCACCAGGCCACAAGACCCTGCGATGTTCGGAATGTCTGGTACAGGGAGGGGCTTGTGGAGCATGGAGGGTCTGGGCACTGTGGGTTGACTCCTGGCCGGGCTCCTCCTGCGTCTCACCAGGTACTGGACCTGTGCATTGCACCACCTGCTTCCCCGTCAAACATTTCTTTCTGGCCTGGTGGATCTTCAGGCCATGCTGGTTCTTGCAGACTTTGCCACATGAACAAACTGCGCTCGTTGTCTTTTTTCCGTTAGCATGGGTCATTGCCTGTTGGTCCGTCCTGTTGGGGTGCTCATCCTCCCCCCCTCTCGGGCACCCCTGGGGGTATAATTCAGTAGAGTTTTCCGTAGCCTGCTTGTGGGTGCTCCCTCACGGGAGCTGCAGTTTGGGTTGCTATCCCTCTCTGCCCCAGTTATTGTCTTTCCAGTTGTCAGCTGTCTCTCCAGCAGTCACCATACTTTGATGGTCGTCATCCGTCCTGTTCCCGGAGGTCACTGGTTTGGCCAGATCAACTAGTTCTAATATACACTTGGGTGCAACTTAGACACATCATCAGTGATGTATCCGAAATACCATATAACCACTACAAAATGCGCAAGGATACGTATAGCAGCATGCTTGTGTGACTTTCACTTTCTCTCAGCGTGTGTGTGTGTGCGCTCCTCCGTCTGCCAGTGAGCGTAAAGACGCAGATAGACGCGCATCGCAGGGACAGTGAGGGATCATCAGTCACTCTGTGTGATTTTATCATTCACACGGTGTCTTGACAGCTCATGTGCCCGGTTTAAGTGAACACAAAGACTTCAAAAACTGACGAGTCAGCCTTTCATTAATCAAAACTCTACATTCTTCATCAGTCCAGCTCTTGTTTTCACTCACTCACTGTTTTCTAAATAATAAATTCATCCTGATGGATCCTCCATCACTTATTCTCCATGATATCAGAACAATCTTTAAAGAATCAAGCTTCAAATACAGTCTACCAGTGGAGCGGTTCCCAACCTGTAGGTGGAGGCCCATTGTGGGTCTCAGAGCTGTTTTCAGTGGACGGTGTATTAATCTGGTCAAATTGTGGTAAAAATGTCTTAAGTGTATAGAGGCCCTAAGAGGACAAACATCATCAGAGTATGTCAGATTATACCCACTAGAATAAACCAGACTACACACAAATATTACACTGTTTTACATTTCTCTACTCAGATATTCCTGTCCAGATTTACAAATTCATGTATGTAGCTATTATTACTTTGAGTTTGATGTTCTAGTATAGATTTGTTAATTTAAAAATGAAGTAGTGACAACTTTGACTTAGATGTTAACTTGAGCAGATCCAGTTTCTAATGACATTCTGACTGTTAATGTCCACTCCTTATTGTCCTCCAATGAAAATCACCTCTGTTTACATTAATGTTCAAGTCAGATGCTTTTATACTGGATAGTTCTTAGTGTTGTAGACTTGTAGCCTACAAATTGATGCCAAAACATTTTTCAGTTACTAAAGGAAAATGTATTCTAGGCTAATTATGCATATTTAATTGCACTTCATAATTTAACCCTTTAAAGCCTGAATGCACAAATAATAGCCAGAACATTCATTTCTTTTGGAGCTGAAATGTTTATTTCACTTCCTATTGAAATCCAACAAATCACAATTTCCATAACATTTATCATAGACATATTTTTAGCGGCAAAGTTGCTGACTCTCCCTCCAGGGACCCGGGTTCAAATTCTGGCGAAGGCAGTTGTACTTTCCAACTGTGTGTCCAATACAGACTGCTGATTACTACAGCTCCTTGCTGTATGCATCTGGCTGCTGTCCTCTGTCTGGATGTCACAGGTTGTCAGTCATTCAACCTTTCACTTCCATACAACTTTATTCTTTTCTTGTCTTTAATGCATATTTGATAACATAATGCATATTTGATAACATATTTCACACTTCTGCTACTGATTACCATCTTTGTCATTTTAGCCCTAACAAATTTTACTCTTTTAATCATAGATTACAACTTCTTCATGGTGGCCAAACATTTCTACAGCTTTCTGCAATTTCCTTTCACGTTTATTCATTTTCAGCTTTCTTTCACAACTGTAACCATTTTTATTACACATTTCCCACATTTGCAGCTTTGCTTCACTGCTTCCAACTACTTTATGTCACATTTTCACATTTTCAGCTTTGTTTGCATTGCTTTTAGCCATTTCATTTCACAGTTCCAGCATTCAGACACAGCATTTCAATGCATTTGCTGCAAGGAAATGCAATTTTTCTAGTTATCACTTAGTTTTGTACTCCTATTTATGACACAGGGGCAGATTACATCTGTCCAGTAAGCTGGTCCACATGGTGACGCGCATCATGTCCTCCTATGCGCGGCCCAGTGGCCCCTGCGCTCTCCCAGTTGCTGTAAAAGTGACAGCTGCTCTGACCCTCTTTGCCACCGAGGTGAAATTGTCATTGCGCCTCGCCCGCAGCGCATTTAAAGGCTAGGAGATGCGTTCATTTGATTGGTGAAGATCACACTCGGCTGTGTTAAACCCACTCAAGTCTCATCTCCTCCCTCTCTGCTACGTGCGCCGGTAGGAGAGACGGAGGCGTGGGTGCGCCTGCCTGCGCCAGACTGCACCGCGCACGAAACTTGCAAAATGCCCTGGACACACCCTGTTGGCGCGGCACGGGGCAGGTGTGCCCCGCCTGCACCTGGTCTACGAAATTAGAGCCCAATAAGTCATGCTGTGAACCCTAAGTAAGAGTTTAGCAAAGTTAAAGTAAAAATGTGGCCACGATCAGCAGCTATGCTACCTAAAAAATAACTTACATTTTCAATTATAACTCATCAATATTAGGGTAAAGCCCGTTGGATGAGTGCTGTTTTATTTAAGTTTAAACGGTTGCACAATTACTGACAGAGTTGTAAATTAGGAGCAACTGCCGGCCAAGAATCACTGTGCTTAGTTTACAGCACTTGTAAAACCACTTCAGCTCTTTGTTACACCATCATACATTGTCTGAAGATACCCATCATTATGAGTGGATCAGTGCAAAAAGTACAAAGCCACAGCAAACTGACCTCTTTGTTACAAAAAAACTCTTCAGTCATACTAATCAGTTATAATGAGGGGAATGCAGATTTTTTTTTTTTTGTCAGAGCCGTTGGTATATCGACAAACTAAGAGATGTTTACAGGAAAACGGTTTGTGTTATTGTATATGGTAACTTACTTTATTCAAAGAAGATTCCTGTGGTTGTAGTAAAATGTAGTTCTTTGCCGTGTTTACCAAGTGGTGCAGTCTGTATTTGTGCTGACAGCTTTTTTTTTTTTTTTTTTTTTTTACCAGGCACAGTATAAGGGAGATAACTCCTGAGTTTCATGTGGGTTGTGCCAAAACTACATTTATTCACCAATACATTAAGCAAAAGAATACATCTTGATATGTTGTGCCATTTTTGCTCACTTTGGTTGTTTCTCTTTGTTTTTGTTTCATGTTTTTAATCAAGAAAGAAGTTAAGAAAGCTAATTAGTCAATGGGATTTTCATCCAACCTGTAATATTCAGGATACCCTAAATTGCTACTGTATATTATATTTGTCCTTATTTTGTGAAATTCAAGTAAAATCCTTTTAAGTGGTTTTGCCATTAGTAATGTATCTGATAAAAAGGATTTGAATTTGTACTATCTAAAAACTCACAGATCAGGGTTTCCATTAGCTGGTGAAGCCTCCGAAAATATCCAGATTTTTATGTTGTGTATAATTGTATGCCTTTTAACAGAATTTGAAATACATTGTGAAGGCACCTTTTGTGAGGTACTCAGCTGGTGGGCAAACTGTACATCAACACAAACAAGAAATCTTTTTCTATGAAAGTAAAAATACCCCATGGAAGAATGTATTGTTTTAATGATGAATTTATGCTACTTTATTAATTTCATTGCCATGCTTAAACATTCCAAAATCTGGAGAAAGACAAAAATGATCTTTCCTGTTGCAAACTTATTTGGTCTTTGTGAATATTTTTTTAAATTGCTGCTGTTAAATGTCGTTATAACTTTTGCTATTTTTGTTTCTGTTGACATTACAACAGGGGACCAAAAACCTAAATCATAGATAAATACCACTGCTTTTTCTTCTGGCCCTCTTTGCAGACAATATACATTTTTTAAAATCAATTTCAGATGACTTCACTTCTTTACAACCTGCATTAAGGTCAAACAAATTTTCACTTTTTTAAGAGGGTTAATAAGGAAAACTGAGTCTCACTAACTGAGTCTTTCAAAACTTAATCTTACCACTTGATTTATTAGTGCTGTTTTATAGCTTATTTTTAATGACTATGATTTCTTTCTTCATTACAGGTCCTTACAGTGACCAATACTTGCTCTTTGTACCTCTGGGAAGTAGCTAGTTATCTGTGATATATTACTTTGATAATATCACCTATTAAAATAACTAGTACAGTAAGGGATTACAATTTCTAAAAAGTAATCAGATTACAATTACTGAGAAGTTTCTATATTGCTTTTTGTACATGGGCTGCTGTAATGATTTCAAACAGAGTGACGAGCTTAAAGTTGAGTCAATCATTAATATGAGAGGGAAAAGATTCAACAATTTCTTACAACAAAATATTCCTCTTTATTTTGATTTTTTTTCTGTGAAAGATACAAATAACATAATTTTCTGTTGTAAAATTTATTTTAAACCCTTTTGTAGATTAATTTGAAGAGAGAAAAGTAATCCGGAACTGAAAAGTGAAGCAATTAGTTATTTATAATACTAACCAAATTATTTGAATACTTTTTCTATCAGTAAAGAGTACTTCCCACCAGTAATATTTTATTTATTTATTTATTTATTTATTTATTGCGTCGGGGGAACACATGGAGGCTGCCTTTTCGTGAATATTAATGGAGCCTTACTATCTATCCCTCAGCAACCTTAAGTCAAAGTGTCTTTATTTACAAGCACATTCACTTTTGTTCTGTATTTCAGTCTGATGCTGTTTTATAATATTGTCTTACAAACTAATTTGTGATGCTCAAAATTTCAATGTGAAAATGTTTTCTTAAAAGAAAAAAAAACATGCTTGTGTTCAAGAGAGTTTTTTTTGTACACCCAAATGCATATAGTTGTTACACAACAAAAAAATCAAGTGTCTTTACCTCCACCTAGGAGGTTCTGTTTTGCCAGGGTATGTTTGTTTGTCTGTCTGTCTGTTTGTTTGTTTGTTTGTTAGCAAGACTATGGAAAAACTACTGGTCAGATTTTGCTGAAATTTTCAGGAGATATTGGCAATGGCCCAACTGAAAAATGATTAGATTTTGTTGGTGATCCAGATAACCTCCATTGGCGAACGATCATTAATGCTCAATAACTGTCTAATAATGATATCAACATAATTCTGAGTGCTAGCTGTGGGTTTTCAGGGTCATGAATCATATTATGATGGTAACTTTTTCATGGAACTATTGATCATAGATGTAACAACAATGTGTGAGCTACCTTGGTGGAGGTTTTAGCTCTCCGATTGCATTCTAGTTTTAGTGTATTTTAGTCAACTGAAAAGTGAATTACTGCACAGGAATTCCCTTCCTCCCCGAAGCTTCTAAAAACCAGCAATCATGAGTTGGTGGCTCTTGGGCCTCATCAGGCCCCCTACAGCTTTCCATTCTGGTCCCCAGAATATTGTCAAATTCAGGAAATGTCAGGAGGAAGAAACTGGTGTTTCTGGGGCTCTCGTTGATGTTTTGTGGTTGAAGGGCCACAAAACATCAACAAGAGTTTTTCTTAACTCCGGTTCTTAGATTCAGTTTTGATGACTGCCAAATATGGTCACATCTGCTAGTGTACAAAGAAAACACACACGAAATACCCCTGACCCAGCTGTTGTAGTTTGTCTGAGTCTTACTGTTTGAGCTCCTACTACTTGAGGACTCCCCTCTTGCCCTCCTCTCCACGTGGGCCCAGTCCACTCTGATTGGTTGACCAGACTGCCCTGTGGTACTTGTTCTGTTCAGGGCTGCTTGGTGCCATGTTGTTAGGACTCTGCATTGATCTCCCTCCGTCCAGCTCTGCGTTTGCCGTGCTAAGCGGGGGGGATGGTAGTTGTTGGTCCCAAAGAAGGGGAGAGGCAGAGTTTCTGATGCTGCAGACTTTTTGTCTCAGGTAGAAAAGTATTCTACCACACAAGGATGTAAATGTAAAACGCCTGAAAGGGGAGTAATGAGTGAAAGATGCACGACACAAACTCTCCTCAAGCCATGGGTGTAATGACTGACTTCAAACAATAACAGACATCAGTACAGCGTCACAGCATATACCATACTTGCACTACAAAAAACTAAAAACATCAACAGACTGTGTGAAACACAACCAGAGAAAATGTACATAACACTTAATTAACATGTCTATTTTTATAGTGAGCATAAGCACTTGTGTCAGCATTTTCAACTCTGAATGTCAAGGTAAATAAAACATAAAGTATAGTAGCTATTTGAGTTAACATATAATACAGAAAATACACAAACACAAAACATACTCAGCTTACCTAAATTATACATGGTAACTTTAAGCCGATATAAACTGAGCATGTCTACACATTCAGCTAAGACTCGAGTTAACGACACCGCTGATTATGAGGGACACATACCTAAAAAGGGGAGTAATAAGTAAATGGTGAACAAACTCAAACTCCTTAGGCCATGAGTGTAATGACTGAGAGGAACACCTGAAGTGCTTCCCCTGCTGTCTCCCTCTTGTCACTACAACTCCTACTGGTGCTGCTGGGCTTAGAATGGCATATGACCATAAAGCATAAACAATCACAAAATACTTTATTGAAAGTATTATAACAGGAAGTAAATGTTTTAAACCTCAAACTACTATATGAATGGAGATGTTGATATTATGATCTGAAAATTATTCAAAATGAGGCTGATGAAGTTTTTTGCTGCTGATTATTATTGCTGATTATTCAATCCATCACATAAAACAGATTAAAACTCAGAAAGCATAATATGGGCTCTTGAAACCACCTCAGCTATTAAAGCAAACACCCCAAAGATATGTGTCAGAAATTCCATTGGTAACCATCAATCCGTGTTTTCTCATTCTTTCCATTTTTAATTGACAATCTTAAAATGAAAAAAAAAAACCTAACTGTTTATTCTTTTATTCATTTTTGAATCTGAAACAAAACAAAACATAGCATTTAGTCTTTTTGATTTTAGGCTCGAATTAAAAATACCAAATGGAAAACAGGCCACAGGGTTGAATTTGATTTGAAGATTTAATATGCTGTGGTAAATGGACTTGAGCTTGTATAGCACTTTTCTAGTCTTTTGACTATTCAAAGCAGCTTTACACAGCAGTTCACATCTACGCATTCGTGCCCACATTCACTCACTAATGGACAGAGTTTCTATGTCAGTTATCTACCAGTATCAACTCACACATTCACACCCTTTCATAGCCATTTATACGCCGCTGATGAAGTGGGGGCAACTTGGACACATCGCCAGCTGGGCTCAAACCTGCAACTTCCCGATTAATGACCAAGCGCACTATCCAACTGCGCCACTGGTGGCATATGAAGTTGTTTTAACTGCATATATTTGTTATATTCTACTACTACTTATACTCGCTGGCTGTGTCGTAGGCAGATGCGACATTAGCAGTAGCTAAAGCTGCGAAAGCTAGCTTCTTATAAAGAGCAATTTTAAAATACAACCAGCAATTAAAACATGATTAATATTTACTTGATGACTTAATATTTAGTTATAATTGCTAGGGTATGACCCTCTAAACTTTAATAGTTGGACCCAAAAGCTCAAGGAAGGAGGCTAGCACGTTGACAGTGAATTTATTGATGAATACACAAAGTAGCAGTGAATGGGGGGCAAGGGGGAATCTTCCTGCCAGTGAGGGACTCCAGTGACACAGGTGAGTGATATTTAGTGCAGCGGTGGTGAGGGCTCATGGCAGACACTGTGGAGAGAGGAGCAGAAAAGCAGGTCAGTATCTCAGACTCACAAAAACCATTCATCACCAAAAACACACACAAGGCAAAACAACTCCCAAAAAAGGGAGACAAAAAATAAGGCTTAGAGCTAGAGTAAACTGCTGAAGCACAAAAAGGTGATCACTGGGAACAAACCACGGAAGTAGCGGAAATCCACCGACGCTACAGTCATGTCCAGAGCCGGCTTAAATAGTGCAGGGTGATGAGGTGAGTAGAGTCAGGTGTGCAGGTAGGGAGCGGGGAAACCACACCTACTCCAGGAGCAGCAGGAGAAAACAGGAAGGGAGGGGAGAGCAGGGCAGAGGAGGAGGACTCCTCACAATAATTATGGACTTCCTTCAGTCTCTGCTCTGCCATCCTGTCAGAGGGTGCGGTGTATCATGGGAAATTCTCATACCCCTTCCTTTCAAGTGAGGGCCCGGTTTGTCTTCATTTCCAGGGCTGTGTAGCCCTTCCCTTACGGAGAATTGGGACACCCCTTCACTAGATGTGAACACGCAAAACTAAGGCCTAAAGGGTACAATTGGGATTCACCCTTAATCTCCATGGTAACTTATGTGCCTCTACTTTAATGTAACCAAATCACGGCTAAATTCATCCAGGGTAACTGGAAAATCCTGGCTTAATCCCCTATCAAGGTTTTGTGAAATAGCCCTCCGGTGGTAAATATGCATGGGCACTCGATGCGTAGAAACTGACTGGAAATTCTGTTGTAAACTGGCATGGTGTGTGGATTCATGGTGGAGCACGTCTGTCATCGTGATGACACTCGAATCACAAACAATCCAGGTGCAGAGTCAACCGATGTATGTTACGTTGATGGATTTTTAACCAGTTTCGACCAATGATGTCTGAAAGCTCGCCAGGTTCAAGCCCTCAGGGGGACGAGGGACCCCCTCTCAGTGCTCAGACTGATCCTTCAGTCTGAGCACTGATGGATCAGTCATGGAGTGAAAGGGGAAGTTCCTGGAGCCAGTGATCAGAGAGGTCCATGCAGAGTCGGGCAGGTAAGTGTGACAGTCTTTTTTAGTAGACAGTTTACCTCTCAAGGACCTCATTTATAAAACTGTGCATAGGAAAGATCACTATAGGTGGCGGAAACACAGGAAATGCGTGCGCACAAAGACTTTCAGATTTATAAAAGAGTGTGCACGCACGTCCTACACCTATGTCCATTCATAAATCACAATCAACTTTAAAGCTGTCGCGCATGAGGGAACGCCTTGCCCTGCCCACATGTGCCTATAAAAGGTCAGGGGTATGCCCTTGATGAATGTTCAATGATACCAATTTCATGATGGACCGAGAGGGAAAACGAGCGAAAAAAAGAAATTTTACTCAGTCTGAGGTTGACATATTAATAGTTGGACTCAGTTTGGGCATCGCTAATGCCAGAAAGGCAGCAGAGTGAAGCCAGTGGCTGATGCTGTAAATAAGGCTGCCTTAGATGGTCTGGCTACGGCTGAAGGAAAAAAGAAATGATCTAACTTAAAAGTGGAGGTGAAAAGGCGAATCGCTCTCCATAGGAAGAGTGTCTGAGTGACAGGTCGAGGAAAAGGCACACTGGACGCCCCCCCCCCACAAACACACACAGATGAAAAGCTGGGATCATCGGGGAATCCCTCCTGAGTGGGTCATGTCCTCCAGGTATGGGGAGAGATTTGTCTCAAAAATTTGCACACATATATACACACGATTTTCACATATATTTTGCAGATTCACAAATATATTCACGATTTTCATGTGTTTTTCAGTTCCAAAAATAAATATACAATTTTCACATGTATTTTTAAAGTTTGTGAGAGCATTTATCATGACTTATCATTTGTAAATCTTCAGTTGTGCTTGTGAATTGTTTAAAGTACGTTTGTGGCTCAACTGGCACGTGCATTTATTTTTGAAACAAACATAACACAGTTTCCCAGAGATTCACACACACACAGGTTGAGAATATTCACATGTGTGGAGAGCCCCCGCCCCCTTCATCCACTAGGCGGCAGTGTTGCTCTCTTTGTATTGTCATATCTTGACCACTTGTGAAGAGCAGAAGATTGAAGGAGACTTTGTGACACTGGCTTGCTTCAGAATAATGGGTTTATTACAAAAAAAAGCAACACCAGAATCATACAGGCACTGCAGGATACCTGGGAGAGACTGCAGATGATGTCTTTCTCCCAGACTTCAGTTTGACCACAGCTTTTATAGGATCAGGATCATATGTGTGTGTGCTCAAAAACAGGAACTCATTGATAGAATTTAATTACTGCATAATGGTCATATACACTGCATGTCATCACTGAATTCAATCACCGCATAATGGTCATATACACTGCATGTCATCGCTGAATTCAATCACTGCATAATGGTCATATACACTGCATATGTGTGCATGTGTGCTCAGGAAGTCACTCACAGGCTGAACCAGCGAACTCCGGACATATATGCCATGTGTGTGGCGAGGAAGTCACTGATAGATTGCATGACCAATTATGGTCCGCATGTGCCCTCCTAAGTAACTCGTTTATGAAATATTGCAGTTTAACTCTGGTCATTATTCAACATGTCAGGGCAGGAGGAAGGACAAAAGTCTGTCACACTGCTGAAACCAGGTGGTATAATGGTTATTTTATCCACTAGGTATTTTATTTCTATTGTTTTGGTACTCAAATCCACGTTCTATGGTGTTTTTCCTATGTGTTTGATATTGTTTTACTATGTAAACAAATGGTAGATTGTAAGTGGAATTCCACAGGGAGTTGCGGATTATGGGCACTAGGTGGCAGCATCGGCTTGTAAGAACGTCACCCCGCCAGGTGCATTAGGGTCTTTTTTCCTCTTCCTGTTTCCATGCAATTATCGGAGGTTCTGCTGAGATGATTCTGCTGTTTTTTGGGCTTGAAAAATGTTTAAAACAGTGAGTAAACATCAACATCTTGTTGAATATTATTGTTACAAAATGTTTCTGCAAGTATTATAACAAGATGATGTGTTTTAGGCTCTGCCATGGTAGATGTTTGCGGATTTTCAGCGCCTTCCCCACGGACACTGTTTGATTTGGAAGGTAATGGCGGCTAGTTGAGCAGCATATGTGAGTTTGTAATGCTAAGAGTACATGATGTACAGCTGTATTTATTTTTGTTTTAAAGGTGGAAACTGGAAAGGTGACTCCCTGTGCCTCTGCCGTATTTTTTGTGTGGTTATTAAAATGCAACTCATGCTATAAGAACCCCAAGTTATTGTGTCCTGTGTGGCTATCAAATTCCGTGGGCTCCACACTGCATATATAGCTTCCTTTTTCTACCTTTGCCTTTCATGGATACACCTCAGATACTTCAGTATAACAGTGGCCGTCAATGGCGAATGGCCTGCTTCGGTTCGGTGCAGTTTAAGAAGAAGGAAACACCTTCGAGAGCAGAAATGCGCCTCAAGTTAGAAACAAAAGCAGCCAAACCTGGTCCGCCAGTTGTAATTTCTGGCCCTCGCCATGCTCTGAAATACGTCTTTTATATGTCTATAATATTTACTCATTTTATTAACAAAATTTTGACAATCATTAACAGATGAATGTAAACGCAACAGGTGCAGCATTGCTGCAGACCGCTGACCGCTCCTCCTGCTGACTGGGCAAAGTCAGAAAGATATTCACAGATTCGACCCCTCTTTTCAATCACTGTCATGGAGACTGTGAGCTACAACCTAGTCCTCTGAGCCAGACTACTACAATTTGTCTCAAAATGCTGTGGGTGATGGCTCGACGGCAAGGGAACATCGGCAAATTACCATAGCAAAAGAAAGCAGTGAAAGAAAATTCAATGACGTATACAATAAATCCTGCCAATTAATTCATAATATGGGAAAAGCATTAAAAAAGATGTACTCCAACAAAAAACATAGTGCAACAATAACAACAACAAAACATGTCACAGAAGGAACAATATCAGAAGAGACAAATATAAATAAATACATCAGTAACCATGTGCGCGTCACTGCCCCTCATTATACATCAGTCTGTGGCAGGCAGCTGCTAATTTGTTGCTCTCTGTGTCGTCTTCCCTTAATGGCAGAGGCAGTTTTTCTTCATTTGATAGATTAAAGAAATCATTTTGTATAAATTCAAAATTTTTAAAATACAATTTTCATTTTCTTTTATCTTTGTACAATCCTGTGCTGATATATGCATTAAGCATATGTGTAAACATTGTATGTTTTGTCCTAATATAGTACAATAAATGTATTGAAAAGTGCCCTGTACAATTACATGATTGTTAATCATTCTGTTTTATGATGATCTTTTGTCTGGGCTTCTATGTGTTCCTTTCATTTATTCAGAGGCATACATTCACACACACACCCACACAAGCAGGTGTGTGTATGGGGGCGTCGGTGGAGCAGCTGGGTAGTGCGCTTGGTCAGGTTGCAGGTTCAGGCCCACCTCTCGGCGACACATGGCGATGTGTCCTTGGGCAAGACACTTAACCCCAAGTTGCTCCCACTGCCGCACCAGTGGCGTGTAAATGGGCATGAAAGTGCGTGACTGTGTTAGTTGATACTGGTGGATAACTAAAATAGAAACCCTGAACCATCAGTGAGTGAATGGGTGTGAATGGATAAGTGTGACCTGTGGTGTAAAGCAGCTTTGAGTAGTCAAAGACTAGAAAAGCGCCATATAAGCTCAAGTCCATTTACCATTTAGTCCATTTATTACCTAATAGGTAATATCTAATACACCGTACATAATACCTTTTAGACAAATAAGTATGTTAGACTACAGATACCTACAATGCAAATGGCAATGTTCTGTAAGAATCGGTCTTTTTTTCCTGAAGGTCCACCCCCAGAGGCAGGGGCCATGGAGGTGCATAACTTCTTTGCAACCTGTGTTGAAGCGGAGAGGGAGGGGGACAGTGGTGATATGGGGTCATGGGGCCGCCAGTTCGTGCTACAATACATGAGTGACTCTAAGTTGAGAAGCTTCCAGTTTCTTCTCGACTTCTGGCAGGAGATGTCAGGTGGGCAAGTGCCAGTTGCCAAGAGACTGCTGGCAATCCCAGCAACAAGTAGTCCTTCTGAGCGTAGTTTCAGTGTTGCTGGGAGACTGATTGAGGAGAGGCGTTCCAACCTCAATCCAGAAAATGTAGATGCACTTTTGTTCCTACATAGCAACATATAAGGATGCTGGACTCATTATGCAAGAACATGTTGGTGTTAGATGAAGTGATGAATCTGGTAGTTGGCACTAATTCATTTCTGGGCAATGATTTCTTACAAATGGACAAATATTCAAATGTGGGTGGGAAAGCTGACTGATATGGCAGTTGTATTGTTATTTAACATTTGCATCGTATGCACTTTTTTCTTTTTCAAAAACTGAGGAACTGTGAATTGAGAAGGAAATACCTTCATGCACTTTTGTTTGTTCAGGACAGCTCTCTTTCTTGTTGCAGTTTTTTTGTTTAAACAATTTAAAACATAAAAGTATTGTCAATATTCAAAGTAAACAATTGCTCAATAAATTATCAAAATGAAGCTTCATATGTTTGGGTTTATTACACTAAGGTAGGCATTTTTGTTTGGCTTGAGGCAATAAATGGTTCCTAGTTTTACCACAGAGGAACTGTTCCTGTTGCCATATCTTTAGAGATAAAACTGCAGACCGCAAAGTTATCTAAAAAGGAATGGGGAGAAAATCAAATCAAATTCAATGTATTGCCTAAAATCTAAAGACAGGACATTACTTCCGGCGCTGAACGAACAGCAGCCTCTTACAGCAGCTCCGCGAACTCTATGGAGTTTTCTTTTTCTTACTATGTTTATTGTACGTCCTTTTTCTTCTTTTACCTTTTTGCCGGTGTGTGAAACCTCAGTGCACCAGAGACACCGAGCACTGATCATCTGGTGCTACATTAAACACAATTTTTCTGCAACTCTTCCTCGCATCTGTGGGTCCGTGAGCGGCAATGGCTCCCATTGTTTACAGTAGGGATCAACTGCTGGCCCTGCTTAACACAGCTGTGCTACCGGAGGAGCGACCTGATATCCCCCGAGAGTTACGGAGGAAGATGCGGGGATGCCGTGCTGGGACTGAAAGCAGGAAAGCTTATCGACCGACTCTCCCGTCCATCATCATGGGGAACGTAAGATCTCTCCCCAGTAAGATGGACGAGCTGGCGGCGTTGACTCGGTATCAGCAGGAGTTCCAGTAGGTGCAGCATGCTGCTGTTTACGGAGACATGGCTGAGCACAACGCACACAGACGCGACCGTAGAGCTGGATGGATTCTCCCTCATACGGGCAGACAGGACAAAGAGGAGCGGTAAGAGAAAAGGAGGGGGGCTGGCGGTGTTTGTGAACGATAGATGGTGTAACTCCAGGCACATCACTGTCAAAGAGCAGCACTGCTGTCCGGACATTGAGCTGTTGGCTGTTAGTTTGAGGCCGTACTATCTGCCGCGGGAATTTTCACATGCCATTGTGGTGGCCATGTATATTCCTCCCTCTGCTAACGCCGATGCAGCCTGTGACGTCATCAACACCGCAATCCACGGGCTGCAGACTCAAAGCCCTCAGGCTCTCTTATCTCTGGGGACTTTAACCATGCCTCTCTGTCCTCCACTCTGCCTAAATTCATCCAGTATGTCACATGTGCCACCAGAGACAATAAAACACTGGACTTATTCTATGCCAACACCAACGAGGCATATAACTCCGCACCTCTCCCCCCTCTGGGAAAAGCTGGTCACAACCTGGTTCATCTCCTGCCTGTTTACAAGCCCCTGTTTAACAGGCAACCAGCTGTGTCCCGCACGGTGAAGAAGTGGTCTGACGAGGCTGAAGAGGCTCTGAGGGACTGCTTTGAAACTACGGTGTGGGAAATATTCAGTGACTCTCATGAGGAGGACATCGACAGTTTAACAGACACCATCACGGACTATATAAACTTCTGTGTGGAGAATACCGTACCCACCAGGACAGTACGGTATTTCTCTAACAACAAACCCTGGATCACTCCTGACATTAAGGCTCTTTTAAAGGAGAAGAAGAGGGCCTTCAGGTCAGGAAACAGAGAGGAGCTGAAGACTGTCCAGAAGGAGCTGAGAAGGACAATCAGGGAGGAGAAGGACAGATACAGGAAGAAGATGGAGGAACAGCTGCAGGAGAGAAACACCAAGGGAGTCTGGGAAGGCCTAAAAACCATCTCAGGCCACCAGGGGTCCAACTCCCAGACAGCCGGGGACCAGAGGTGGGCAGATGAACTGAACACCTACTTCTGTAGGTTTGAGGAAGTGTCTGCCCCTCCCCCAGCTGTGACAGCCCTGCAGCAGCCCCCGTCCATCGCTCTCCCAGCACTCTGCCCAAGTCCTCCCCCCACCCCCCTCACCTCCCCCGCTACAGTACCCAGCTCATCACCACCAGCTCCCCCCCAGCCCCCCCTCATCTCCCCCCCTACAGCACCTAGCTCACCACCACCAGCTCCCCCCCAGCCCCCCCTCACCACCCCCCCTACAGTATCCAGCCCCACACCCACACCCCAGGACACACAGCCCCCCTGCTCCACCCTGTCCCTCACACCTCTCCAGGTGAGGAATCAGCTCAGGAGGATTAAGACCAGGAAGGCTGCAGAACCAGACGGCCTCAGTCCCAGACTGCTCAGGTCCTGCTCAGACCAGCTGAGTGGGATTGTTGGACATCTGCTCAACCTGAGCTTGAAACTGGGAAGGGTACCACGCCTCTGGAAGACATCCTGTGTGGTACCAGTGTCAAAAAACCCCCATCCCAAGGACCCTAGCTGCTACAGACCGGTGGCCCTCACATCCCACCTCATGAAGGCCCTGGAGCGGCTGGTCCTTGCCAACCTGCGCCCCCTGGTGAGCTCGTCCATGGACCCACTGCAGTTTGCGTACCAGACTGGCATCGGAGTGGACGACGCCATCATTTTCCTCCTCCATCGAGCTCTGTCCCACCTGGAGTCGCCTGGGAGCTCTGTTCGGGTCCTTTTCCTGGACCTCAGCAGTGCTTTCAACACCATCAGGCCGGCCATCCTGAGGGACAAGCTGGAGCTCTCTGGTGTGGACCAACACCTCACATGCTGGATTGTGGACTACCTCACCAACCGCCTTCAGTATGTGAGGACCCGGGACTGTGTGTCAGAGACTGTCCTCTGTAGTATAGGGGCCCCTCAGGGAATGGTGCTGGCGCCGTTCCTCTTCACCCTCTATACTGCAGACTTTTCCCACCTGTCACCCACCTGCCACCTCCAGAAGTTCTCTGATGACTCTGCCATCGTCGGCCTCATTACAGACGGGGATGACCAGTCGTATAGAGAACTCATCCAGGACTTTGTGGACTGGTGCCAGCAGAACCACCTGCACATCAACTCTGAAAAGACCAAGGAGTTGGTTGTGGACTTCCGCAGGCGCCCCCACTCCCCCCCATCACCAGTGAACATTCAGGGAAGGGACATTGAGATGGTGACATCTTATAAATACCTGGGTGTTCATCTAAACAATAAACTGGACTGGACTCATAACACCACCGCACTTTATAAAAGAGGACAGAGCAGACTCTATCTTCTGAGGAGGCTGAGGTCTTTTGGGGTGCAGGGGGCACTCCTGAAGACCTTCTATGACTCTGTTGTGGCCTCGGCAGTCTTCTATGGAGTGGTCTGCTGGGGGAGCAGCATCACAGCAGCTGACAGGAAGAGACTGGATAAACTGATAAAGAAGGCCAGCTCAGTCCTGGGATGCCCTCTGGAACCGGTGGAGGGGGTGGTGGAGAGGAGGACTACAACCAAGCTGTCCTCCATGATGGACAAAGACTCCCACCCCCTCCAACACACACTCACTTCACTAAGGAGCTCCGTGAGTGACAGGATGCTCCACCTGAAGTGTGTGATGGAGAGGTATCACAGGTCCTTCCTTCCTGCAGCTGTCAGACTTTATAACAAAAACCTCTCCAGTGTGCAATAAACCACATTTATATTTATATGTGATACCTTAAATGTTTCACTGCAAAAATACCAAACATGTACATAGCCACCATATTTATATTATAATATCACAAATCTCATCCTGTAAAATATCAACATGTACATAACCATCTGTTAAACAACAAACATGGACATAAGGACTGTAAATATGCCACTGACTATATAGTATATACTTTTATATACTTTTTTAAAAAAATTTATTTCTTTTTTTACATTACTGTATTTGATTTGTAATTACCTTATTTTTCAGTATAATGCTTCTTTCTTATACTTCTCTTGTATCCTGCAGCTGCTGTATATTTTGGAATTTCCCCCAGTGGGACTAATAAAGGATATCTTATCTTATTTTATCTTAAAATGGGAGCGGTACAGGAGTGGGAGTCATTTTACCAGGAGTGGGATGGGACAGGAATTTTTTCTTACTTGGGCCTGGGATTGGGATGGGACAAGATTTTTTTCTGTTGGAGTGGGATGGGACAGGAGTGAAAATCCACTCCCTTGTCACTCTCTAGTGTGGCTGTCTCCACTGTGCTCTGCCTCCTGCTGTGGACTCCTGGACAGCATGTCAGCCACAACCAGTGTTTTCCCCGGTGCATACTCAGCCACCAGGTTGAACCTCATCAGGCGCATGAGAAGTCTCTGGCAGCGGACTGGTATGTTTTCAAGGTTTCGGGAGTTCATCAATGGAATGAGTGGTTTGTGATCAGTTATCAGTTTGAACGCAGGCAGGCCATACAGATATTTCTCAAATTTTTCACATGCCCACACTGATGCCAGGCACTCCTTCTCAATTTGTGCATACCTTTTCTCAGCATCACTCTGTCACCTTGAACAGAATGCCACTGGCCTCCAATCTTCACCATGGGGCTGAAGCAACACCACCTATGCCATGGCTGCTTGCATCAGCTCAGACCTTTTATGCCCCTGTTGGTGTCATAATACACCAAGGTAGGTGACGTGGTGAGCAAACCTTTGATTTTGCTGCTGCTGCACTGGACCCCATGTCCAAACTGATGTCGATTTTAGCAGTTCATATAGAGGTTGACCCACTGTAGTGAAGTCAGGAATGTATGTTCCCTGGTAATTGATCATGTCAAGGGCTCTCCTCAGCTCTTGGATGTTTTCAGGTGGGGTGAGATTATTGATTGCGGACACTTTAACTGGGTCTAGTTGCACACTGTCTTTTGCCTCCAACATGTTCACAGTTCCATGTAAGCTGGTGAATCTTTGGGACAATTGCTGGATGATGTGATCAAGGCAGGCATTAAAAATGTTTACCCGAAAAAAAAAAAAAGTGGTTTCTCTGAGCACTCTGAGTAATCAGGCCCCCTCCTTGTGGCCTAGGAGTAGACCACATAGGGGAAAGGTTGGGGCCAATACTGTATTTTGGGTCTAACTGTGGCCCCACAGAGCACAGACCACCTGACTATACTTAATAAGAGGGTTCTTTGATAGCCTTGTCTCCTGCCCCCCAACATGTCTGTGGCTGCTCCACAGGGAGGAACCCTGGTGGGGTGTCGGCAGCATTCCTCCTGGCTGGCCCGGCTTGGCCGCGGGGCTCAATGTTGTAAATAAAGACACATTAGTGGTATCTGTGTGTGTGTGTGTGTGTGTGTGTTAGAGTATAAGTATATATGTCGCCTCTGTGTATGCAGATGTGGATATATGTATGAATATATGTGATTATACATACACACATGGATATGTATGTGTGTATGTATGTGCACATTTATGTATTTGTGTATAGATATAGACATGTGTCCTCACCACCATACCAGCCATGACAATGTCCTAAAATTTAATAATGTAACTTATTTCTTTTTGTTTTTTTTTTGTTCTTTTTTGTGTTTCGCTTTGTTCTTTTTTGTGTTTTTTTTCTTTCCTTTTCCCCCCTGCCCGTTAACTTAATATCTGCCAAGAAAATCTACCTCCCCAATAGAGCTTCACATCAACCACAAACTGTTGAAAACCTCCCTACCTGTATAAGTCTATATTTTGTCTGTCTGTTAATGTTTAATTCCTGTTTTATGTTATTTCTCTCTTAGTTGTCTGTCCTGTCTTATATCACTGTTTGTGTCACAATTTCAAAAATAAAATGACAAAAAAAAAAAAAAAAAGATCCAAGATACCGTCTCGCATAGTGATTAAAAAAAAAAAAAAAGTTTACCCAAAACCTGCTGTAGTGAAATAACTTCTTATGTGACTTGAAGGACAGAGACTCTGCACTTCAGTTGTCCCCCACTCCATGACTGTTTCACCTCTAAAAGATTCATTGTCTAATATACTCCATTTGGGCCAGAGATAGGAAGAGCCAGGGACAAAAGGTAATTTTTTGAAGACTTTTATTCTGTGGAAGGACCCTAAAACAGGACTGCTTTAGTTAAAATCAGGATTCATTAACCAAAGATCATCCATTAAGTCATTAAAGGGAGGAAGAACCACAGCTACTAATCTCCGCAAACCCAGTCTTGCAAGTTGACCTTTTGACATCTTGCCTGAAGGCAACTTAGAACTCTGAGAATACTCCTTTGTTTTACTCTTGTCATGGACCAACAGTGCGATCTGCTTTTGTTTTATTTCATGTTTAGAATACTATTTTTATACTCTAGGCTTGACAGTATAACCTATAAAGATAAAGAAGCCTATGCATTTAAGTTTAATCAAATACACTGCCTGGCCAAAAAAAAAGTCACCACCTGGATTTAACTTAGCATATAGGTACACGCCTCCTATTGGGCGTTATTTAACCCCAGCTGATGCAATGAGTAGCTTCTCATTTTTTAAACAACCATGTCAAAGACACATCCTGTGGTCGTGAAAAGATGTTACTCTGTTTAAGAAGGGTCAAATCTTTGGCATGCATCAAGCAGAGAAAATATCTAAGGAGATTGCAGAAACTACTAAAACTGGGTTAAGAACTGTCCAACTATTAAAAACTGGAAGGATAGTGGGGAACCATCGTCTTCGAGGAAGAAATGTGCTAGGAAAAAAATCCTGAATGATGATGATCAGCGATCACTAAAACGTTTGGCCAAATCAAATCGAAGAACAACAACAGTAGAACTCAGGGGTATGTTTAATAGTGAAAGTAAGAGCATTTCCACACACACAATGTGAAGGGAACTCAAGGGATTGGGACTGAACAGCTGTGTAGCCTTAAGAAAACCACTAATCAGTTAGGGTAACTGGAAAAAAGGCTTCAGTTTGCTAGGGACCATAAAGATTGGACTCTGGAGGACTGGAAGAAGGTCATGTGGTCTGATGAGTCCAGATTTACCCTGTTCCAGAGTGATGGGAGCATCAGGGTAAGAAGAGAGGCAGGTGAAGTGATGCACCCATCATGCCTCGTGCCTACTGTCCAAGCCTGTGGGGGCAGTGCTATGATCTGGGGCTGCTGCAGTTGGTCAGGTCTAGGTTCAGCAACATTATGGCCCAAAGAATGAGGTCAGCTGACTACCTGAATATCGTCAGCCTAATAGCATACCTGCCTAAGTCATTTTTTCAAGTTTTGGGGGAAGAAGGAAAAACAAGTTTTTCAGCCAAGACATAAGAACTTTCGATTCATACATTAATGGAGGCTTTCCCCAGATGTGTGAACAAGTTTGCAACAAATAAATGTCACAATAACAAATCCATGATGAATAAAAATGACTTGTGCAAATCTTGCAGAGAACTTGACTTGACCTAGGCATTTTCTCTCCTACATAGATACTTACAAGCAACCAAAGTTTTTTCAACTTTCTGAAACATAACAAGTTGTTTTACTTTCTTTAACATAACCAGATCATTTTACTTGCCTAACATTAACCAATTTGTTCTACATGCCTGACCTTAATGAGGTTTGCTTTATTTTCCTGACCTTAACTAGTTTGTTTTATTTGACTTGATAAGGGAGGTTGTTGTTGTAGTCATGTGTACGGTGGCCCTGAAGGCCAAAGGGAATAAACATTTCAAAAACATTTCGTAAAACACAAGAACATTTCCCATTGAAAAAAAAAAACATTTAAGGAAATACAAATACATTTCACAATACGCAAAAACATTTCAGGGATCATGAAATACATTTCAAGAAACCGGAGTTGGACTCCCTACCACCAGGGGCAGTGTGGCAGCTTGTGCCCAGCCTATGAATACGCCCGGTCGGCCACCTCCTCTCCCTCTTACTTCCTCTTCTTCCTTCACAAGGCCGACAGGCATGTGTTGGCATCCCACGCCATGCTGAGGGGTACAGAGCGGTGTCGGGTTTCACAACAAGGCAGGCGCACTTGTTCTCTGGCTCAATCCATGAAGTTATCTGTGCGGGTGCTTACCCCAGTTTTGCTCCGTTACAGCAGTGTGGTGTGACTGGAGCCGGGCCATCTTTGGGGTCTGTGAGCGCAGCACGTTTCTTGCAGGTAAGGTGCAGATTTTCACCTTTCTTTAAATATTTAGCTGTTTGTCTGGTGGGAAAATTCATTATCATTTTCCACCAGGACTCACTGGTGCTGGTGGGGCTGTGAACGCTTCTCCTGCTGCCTCCTGACATGGCTGCCCAGCTCTCTGGTTGGAAATTAATCATCCATAGTTAATAGTGAATATTAAATGCACTTAAGTATCAAAATGTATTTGAGTCAATTTACATAAACGTTAATAAGTGCTAATTTAGCTCAGATGTGGATGTGTGTTTCTGAGCATGTGCATATGTGTTTGTGGGTCTGTGTTTGTGTATATATTTGTATGTGTGCTCTAGTTTTGTACTCTGGTTCTCAGTAATTATGAAAAGATGTATATGTGTGTATATATAGGTATTTGTGTGTTTGTGTATGTCCTAAGCTTTGTACCCTGGTTGTGAGTTATGATGAAACCATGTATATGTCTTTGTTTCAGGAAAAAAGAGTGATGATCCCCTACACCCTGACTACGTGCCAAGTTTATTTAGCTTCACCTCCACCACTGATTGGACTCAGGCTGTCAACAACCTACAAAGGTATGCTTGATCTCTACTGCTTTCTGACAAAAGACTTGAAAACAGAAACAGAGAGCTAACTGCCACAGCTCTTCTGAGCTTGCATCAGAGTTCTGCTTTAGAGCAGGAGATACATGCAAATCAAGCAGAGGTACAAACTGAAACTGGAGTCCAAGGCACTGAGGTCCAGACAGAGGAAACATGCAATCTGTAAGGCCTTCAGGTTGAGGTGAACATTACCTCACCCACCTCAGAGTCACAGCTCACTATCCAGGAGAGAGACGTCAACAGACTCTTCAAGAGGCAGAAGCCCCGCAAAGCAGCAGGGCCTGACTCTGTCTCCCCCTCCACCTTGAAACACTGTGCTGATCAGCTGTCTCCAGTCTTCACAGACATCTTCAACACGTCACTGGAGACATGCCACGTTCCAGCCTGCTTCAAGACCTCCACCATTATCCCCGTTCCAAAAAAGCCAAGACCCAGTGGACTTAACGACTACAGACCTGTCGCTCTGACCCCTGTGGTGATGAAGTCTTTTGAGTGTCTTGTGCTCTCTCACCTGAAAGCCATCACGGACCCACACCTGGACCCCCTGCAGTTCGCCTACAGAGCCAACAGGTCTGTAGACGATGCTGTCAATCTAGCCCTCCACTTCATCCTGCAGCATCTGGACTCAGCAGGGACCTACGCCAGGATCCTGTTTGTGGATTTCAGTTCTGCCTTCAACACGGTCATCCCTGCCCTGCTCCAGGACAATCTCTCCCAGCTGAGTGTGCCTGCCTCCACCTGCAGATGGATCACAGACTTTCTGTCTGACAGGAGGCAGCACGTGAAGCTTGGGAAGCACGTCTCTGAAACCAGGACCATCAGCACCGGCTCCCCCCAAGGCTGTGTTCTTTCCCCACTGCTGTTCTCCCTGTACACCAACAGCTGCACCTCCAGTCACCAGTCCGTCAAACTCCTGAAGTTTGCAGACGACACCACCCTCATTGGTCTCATCTCTGATAGGGATGAGTCTGCTTACAGACTGGAGGTGGACCATCTGGTGACCTGGTGCAGCAGGAACAACTTGGAGCTCAACGCCCTGAAGACAGTGGAGATGGTGGTGGACTTCAGGCAGAGGCGGAGCTTGTCAACAGGCAAGGCAGGCAGCTGCTTGGGGCCCCAGACCACGAGGGGGCCCCCAAGGGCGGACAAATTTTACTCCACAGTAATGTCTTACAATATAGCATCTGCAGTGACCTACCCCATTAACCCCATCAAACAACCAGTGGTCAAATTGCAATGACATCTTTGACAGATACCTCCCTAAAGGGGCCCCATTGTCATCCCTTTGGTAAAAACACACCAGAGCTGTAGCTATTTTTGGCTGATTGTATTCTGGATTACCTGTATTGCTGTATCGCAATATGTGCATGGATTAAAGTTCTCCGTTGCCACGATGGATTTCCGTCATTTGGAAAATGACAGGGGGGAAATGGACGGGACATGGAGGTACACCAGAGCCTTTGTCCACAGCTCAGCTCCGCCACCTCGAAGCTCGAAGCTCAGCTCCACCACCCCGGAGCTGAGCTCCACCTTAGTCAAACATTGATGGGTATGGACGGGACATGGAGGTACACCAGAGATGATCAGTGAATTGCGGACCTGTGCGCGCGCCTGAAGGAAGTCGATAAAAACATTCACTCTACAAGCACGAGAGCACGGAAACATGAGCGCGAAGGGCTCCTCTGTGTGCCGGTGAGCGTAAAGACGCGCAGCGCACAGGACAGGGATCCTGACACACTGTGTGTGTTTCTATAATTCAAACAGTGCCTCGTTGGCTCGTGTGCACAGTTTACGTGAACACAACGATTAAAAAAATGACGAGTCATCTTTTTGGTTAATTGAAACACAACATTCCTGAGCAGTCCAGCTCTGGTTTTCACTTTTTGTAAATGATGAATACATCCTGAGGTTTCCTGCATCACTTATTCTCCATCATATAAGAGCAATCTGTGAAGGATCAAGCTCCCAATGCAGTCTACTAGTGCAGTTAAGATGGTAAATGTCAGGATAGAGCTGTCAGAGCCATCTCTTCAGTGTATGTTTTATCTAAAAAGTGAAAATATCAATGTTTCCTTCAAATTCCCAAATTCACTAATGATAAAAGCTTTTATGCATTTCCAGCAAAATGACATAGTCAGCCCCAGAATTTAATAGGTACTTTATTATAAATTCATACTGTCCTGTAATTCTGCTTGATTTTTCTCTCAAAATGCATCAGATCAATGCTTTTAAACATGAAATATTCAAAATTTTCTTCCAGGGGAGTTTGCCCCCGGGCCCCCCTAGAGGGATTATGGCCTCTTCACCTTTTTCAACCCTAATCCATTTTCATGCCTGATATTGAGCAGTGCAGCACACGGTGAGAGCGGTCTACTGCACTCAGCAGCCACATCTGAAACAAGATCGGAATGTAGAATTTCTTTCAGCTCAATATCATCACTTTAAAAACAATAAATGACTTGATTTAGTGATTCATTAGTTAACAGTATTATGAAATGTACAATATCACTTCCCTGAGCCTTTTCCTGAATGACTTCTCAACATTATGTCTGTCTTCTGCTAGGCGCAGACATGCCCCCCCCCCCCCAAAAAAAGAAAAAAAAATTCAGTCAAAAGATTATTTTTTGCTTTAATCCCTGTATGTGCCATGTTTTTTCAGATTATTTATGAATATGTTTAATGTTTCTCAGAGGGGCCCCTTGGAAATTTTTGCTTGGGGCCCCAGCATACTCTAGAATCGCCACTGACTTCAGGAGAAACACAGCCCCCCCTGCTCCCATCAAACTCTCTGACTCCACAGTACTCACCGTGGAGTCTTTCTGCTTCCTGGGATCCATCATCTCTCAGGACCTGAAGTGGGAGCTGAACATCACCTCCCTAATCAAGAAGGCACAGCAGAGGATGTACTTCCTGAGGCAGCTGAAGAAATTCAACCTGCCAAAGACTATGATGGTGCACTTCTACACGACCATCATAGAGTCCATCCTCTCCTCCTCCATCACCGTCTGGTACCCTGCAGCCACTGCTCGAGACAAGAGCAGGCTGCAGCGCATCATCCAGAGAAGGTGATCGGCTGTAACCTGCCATCTCTCCAGGATCTGCACACCTCTAGGACTCTGAGGAGTGCATCTTGGCTGACCCCTTTCACCCTGGACACAAACTTTTCGAGCCCCTCCCCTCAGGCAGGAGGCTGCGGTCCATCAGGACTAAAACCTCACGCCACAAGAACAGTTTCTTTCCCTCCGCTACATCACTGCTGAATACTGCCCATGACCCACCCCGATTCCCCCAACCACCTGATACCAGCTCCATTGGTAACAACTGTAAATAACTCTGTATATATTTAGCCTACTTTATTTTATTATTTTATTTTATTTTATTTTATTCTATATTTCTATTTCTGATCACTCTTATTACAATGCTTGCACCTTATTTTTATTTTTTCTCCGCCCGGTTGATCGTGCCTCCCAACAAACCGATCAGAGTCTGGTTCGCATGGCTCTGATCAACTCCAGGTCTGTCGTAAATAAGACTTTCATTCTGAATGACTTTTTTACGTCACATTCTTTGGATTTTCTGCTTTTGGCTGAAACCTGGTTGAAACCAGGTGACAGCAGCGTCTTCTCTGAGCTCCTCCCACCCGGCTGTTCCTTCTTCAGCTCCCCGCGAGCTACGGGGCGAGGGGGGGGGCTTGCTGTTGTGTTCAAAGACAGTTTTAAATGCCGGCTTCTTTCCACGGATCCTTACTCCTCCTTTGAACTGCAACTTTTTGTGGTGGAGTTCGCAAGTCCTATGCTGTGTGCCGTTGTCTATCGCCCTCCGAAATATAATAAAGACTTTATTCAGGAGTTCTCTGAGTTTTTGGCAGACATCCTCCCAAAATATGACAAGCTCCTGATATGTGGTGATTTTAATGTTCATGTTTGTTGCCCGTCTGACCAATTTACCACTGACTTCAAAAGTCTGTTGACAAGTTTTAATTTAATTCAATCTGTGGATAAAAAAACTCACCGCCTCGGACACACCTTAGACCTCTTAATTTCACTTGGGCTCTCAATCTCCCTCAAAGAGATCTCTGAGACTGCAATTTCTGATCATTTCCCTGTTATTTTTGAACTGATTGCCCCCCTTTCAGTCAGCAAGCCTCTTGCTCCATCTCGTCAGCGGCGCATCATCACTTCTTCCACAGCTGATGAGTTTACTGCTGCTTTCAAGGACTCACAGTTGTTTGCCTGGAATGGCTTGGTTTCCCCTCTGTGCCCTGATGACTTTCTCTCCTCCTTCCACTCCACCTGCGCTGGGATTCTGGACTCTATTGCTCCTTTTAGGCAAAAATCTGCCAAGCCAAGAACAAGATCCCTGGTTGAACGACACCACCCGTGCCATTAGGCAACGCTGCAGGCAGGCTGAACGCAGATGGAAAAAGGACAAGCTACATGTGTCTCTGGAAATGTTAAGGGATTCCCTTGCTGATTATCAGAGGGCTGTACGAGAAGCAAAATCTCAGTACCTCTCTAACATTATTTCTAGCAGCAGTCATTGTCCCAGGGTGTTATTCAGTACAATCAATGCTGTTGTGAATCCTTGCATTTCTGCTGTGACTGATGTCTCAGCCACCACTTGTGAGAATTTTCTTCGTTATTTTGTTGACAAAGTGGAATCTGTCAGACAAGACATTAGAAAGAGTTTTAACATGTGTCTTAATAAGGACTTGATTGTTGCTCCAACTCATTCTGCTGTGTTCAACCAGTTTGAGATGGTTACTCTCTCCTCTCTAGGTGAAATAGTGAAATCTTTAAAACCTACAAATTGCCCACTGGATATTGTCCCTTCCAAAGTGCTGAAAATGGTTTTTAATACTGTGGGGCCTAGTCTCCTGGCTCTTATTAACAGCTGCCTTGGATTAGGAACCGTCCCAGCTGCCTTTAAACATGCTGTGGTCAGGCCCCTTCTTAAAAAGCCTAATCTTGACCCCTCAGTGTTGTCAAATTTTAGACCTGTGTCTCATTTGCCCTTTCTGTCTAAGGTCTTAGAAAAAGTTGTTTTTATTCAATTACAGTCATTTCTGGAAAACAACTCAATACTTGAGAAGTTCCAGTCTGGTTTTAGATCTCGTCACAGCACTGAATCTGCACTGTTAAAGGTACACAATGACATTGCGCAGTCAGTGGACGACAAATCCCCTGTTGTACTAGTGCTGCTTGACCTCACATCTGCCTTTGACACGGTGGACCATTCAGTCCTCCTGTCACGCCTGAGCGATTATGTTGGCGTTCATGGCACAGCTCTGAAGTGGTTTTCATCCTACTTATCCAGTAGAACCTTCACTGTTATGGTCGGTGACTTGTCCTCTACAAGTGCTCCTCTCTCCTGTGGGGTGCCACAGGGTTCTATTCTTGGCCCTATTCTCTTTTCCTTATACATGTTGCCTCTTGGGTCAATTATAGCGAGGCACAACCTTTCTTTTCACTGTTATGCAGATGATCTGCAAATCTATCCGCCAGTGAAGCCCAACAGTCACACCATGCAAAGTTCTTTGTTTTCTTGTATTGTAGATATCAAGCAGTGGTTGGCCCAAAATTTCCTTCATCTTAATGATGACAAAACAGAATGTATTATGTTTGGGGACACGGTGTCGACTGGCTTTGGAACCTCTTTAGCAACGCTAAGTCAGACTGTCAAAAACCTGGGAGTGGTTCTTGACACACATCTGAGGTTAGACAAACAAATAGATAATGTCGTCAGGACTAGTTTTTTTCAGCTATGTCTCCTTGCCAAAGTTAAAACGTTTTTAAGCCGTTACGACCTTGAGAAAGCCATTCATGCACTTATAAGTTCAAGGTTGGACTACTGCAATGCTCTTTATGTTGGCGTCTCCCAGGCTTCTCTTGGGCGCCTCCAACTTGTGCAGAATGCTGCTGCCCGTCTTTTAACCAGCACCAACAGACGACAGCACATCACTCCTGTTCTTAATTCCCTTCACTGGCTTCCCGTCCAATACAGGATTGATTTTAAACTTTTAATGTTTGTTTTTAAAGCTCTTAATGGCCTCGCCCCTTTGTATTTAACTGAGCTTTTAACTGTGCGGGAGCTTGGTCGAACTCTGAGGTCATCTAACCAACTTCTGCTGGAAGTGCCCAGGTCAAAGTACAAACACTGGGGTGACCAAGCCTTTTTCGTTGCTGCCCCCAGGCTCTGGAACAAGCTTCCCGTCGAAATACGTCTCATTTCTGACCTGGGCCTCTTTAAATCTAGACTGAAAACGTATTTATTTAGGTTGGCTTTTAATACCCAGTAGTGTGGTGACACTTTTACTTTATTTTACTTTATTATATTTTATTGCTTTTACTGTTTTTATTGCTTTTATTGTTTTTATTGTTTTTATTGCTTTTTATTGTTTTGATTTATTCCTCTTTATTTACTATCTATTGTAAAGCACTTTGGTTCACCGAAAGGGTTGTTGTAAAGGGCTGTATAAATAAAGAACATTTACATTTACATTTATTATTATCTTTTTTACTTATTGTCTGTTTGTACTTTGCACCAACAGCACCAGAGCAAATTCCTTGTAAGTGTAAAAACCTACTTGGCAATAAATCTGATTCTGATTCTGATTCTGATTGGCTGTGAGCTGATGGCCGGCTTTTTAAATGTCACTGCAGGAGAAGAGAAGCTGACCCTCCTCCTTTCTTACTCTCAACTCACTCCACCAAGCAGCCTTTTGAGAACCCTGTGTTGTGTTTTTTTTGGGGTTAAAATTTAAGTTGAGGCTATCCGGTAAAGTAGGGGAGAGTAAAGCTTGGTTTTTGTTTTCTCCTGTTTTTTTCTTAGGGAGTCACATTAGGTTTTTATGTTTTCTTTTCCTTTAGAAGTTAGGTAAGGTTTTTGATTTATAAGAGTGCATTTTTGTTGTTTTATTCTTTTGCTTACTCTCTCCAGGGTAACTTTGATTTAGTGTGTAAAAAGGAAAAAAAGAAGAATATTAAATTTAATCGTTTGGACTGCAAAAATCTTGTTTTTTTTGTGCTTTTGAACTGGTGACACCTTGAGAGTGACAAAGAAGGGTTCATTTTTATGTTTCCTCCAGTATCCCCTAGGATGGTCGTAACATAAATTGGGGGCTCGTCTAATTTAACGTGTTTTTTTCGGGTGAGAATTCGTCGTTGTTTTTTAGTACTCTGTGTACATCTGATTGACACTTAAAAATAAATAAATAAAAACTGGCACCATCGAATTTGATTTAAAGAAGTTTGCCGAACATCCCACATTAAAAGACCTTGAAAAATGTCGAAAAAGTTGATCTAATTCTTGTGGCTGATCTTTTTGAGGTGCATGTGCCGCTGACTGCCAGGAAAGCTGAAATTTGTCAGCTTGTGGTGGACAAACTGCGGGAGAAAGGCTTCCTGTCAGAGCTTCCTTCTCTGGAAGGAGCTGCTGCTAAGGCTGACGTGGACAAGGCTGATACGGTGCTGACTGTCACACCCGCTCCCACAATCCCTCCTGTTACGCACGGTGCGTCAGCGGAGGAGCTCCGGCTAACTCTTGTATAAAGGAGATGGAGGTACATAACTGGGAGTTAGAGGTTCAGGCAATGCACCTACGTGTGAGAGCCTTAGAGCTGGAGCGCCAGCCTGGTGTATCCACTGAATCACCCACTCAGCGAGCCCGGCACTCTCCCCGTGACACCTTTGATGTCAGCAGGCACATTGCTCTGGTGCCACCTTTCCGGGAGTCGGAGGTGGACTCGTATTTCAGTGCGTTTGAGCGCATTGCAGCCACTTTGAATTGGCCCAGGGATGTGTGGTCTTTGCTGCTACAGTGTAAATTAGTTGGTAAAGCCCAGGAGGTGTGTGCCAGCCTCACCATTGAGCAAAGTTTAAATTATGACATTGTTAAAACCACTGTGCTGCGTGCATATGAGCTTGTGCCTGAGGCATACAGGCAAAAACTCAGAAATTGTTCAAAAAGTGCCAATCAGACGTACGTGGAGTTTGTGCGCGAGAGGGGGGTCCTTTTTGATAAATGGTGTCAGGCCAGTAAAGTTACTGATTTTGCACAGTTGCGTGAACTCGTTCTGTTGGAAGAGTTTAAAAAGTGTTTGCATGAGCCCATCGTTGTGTATATTAACTAGTAAAAAGTTGCGTCTCTTTTGGATGCCACTGTTCTGGCTGATGAGTTAGCTTTAACTCACAAAAATGTGTTTTTGTCTGTTGCACCCCGCGAGTCACCTGCATCTGTCGAGAAAAAGAGTAGGTCACCAAATTTCTCGCAGTGCAATAATTCGGCCACAGGTGACAATCGTTTTACTGCCATGATTCAGGTCACCTCATTGCTGCTTGTCCTGTCTTAAAACAAACAAACCAAGCTAAGGTTAAAAAGCCCTCTGCTATAGGCTTGATCCAATGCCAACCTGTGATTTGTGAGCCTGAAATTGTGTGTGACAATTGTAAAATAGATGACGAGTTCAAGCCTTTCATTTCTCAGGGTGTTTTCTCTCTGAGTGGCAGTGAGGTGGACAGAGTCCCAATCACAAAACATTCCATTGCTCGGCGGAGAGTTGTGCAGTTTTCTGCTGATTCGTACTGTGGTACAGATTTGTTGGTGTGGGGAGTCAAAATGAGCGTTTTGCACGTTGCGCTCCACACTGTTCATCTTTCATCCTCTTTTGTGTCTGGTCCTGTACGCGTGGGTGTGAGAGACTGACTGCCCGTTGCAGGAGTTGATCTCATTCTCGGTAATGATTTGGCCAGAAATAAAGTATTTCCCACCTTGCCCGAAGTGACTGACAATCCTTGCGTGGATGTAGATATTTCACCCCCTGCCACTGTGCTCGATTTGCAGCCCATTTTTTCCTGCATGCGTGCATCGTTACGCATGCCCAAGCTTGCAAGTTTGGTGATTTACCAGACCTTTCTGATTTGTTTTTGAGCGCGTCTGATGATTCTGTCAGAAAGACAGATGATTCTGTAAAAAGATATACCGCCGGGTTCTCAGGTAATTTTTCTGGCCAGGTTTAAAGTCGGATGTCATAAAATATTGCTGCTCTTGTCATGTTTGCCAGGTAGCAGGGAAACCTAACCAGGTTATTCCTCCAGCTCCTTTAAATCCAGTCCCAGTTATCGGTGAACCATTTGAGCATGTGATTTTGGATTGTGTCGGCCCCTTGCCAAAAACAAAATCTGGTAACCAGTATGTCCTCACCATGATGTGCGCTGCCACACGTTTCCCCGAGGCCGTCCCTTTGCGCACAATAAAAGCCAAAGCTGTGGTGAAGGCTTTAACCAAGTTCTTTTCTACTTTCAGGCTGCCCAAACGCATCCAAACCGATCGGGGTTCTAACTTTATGTTGAAGATTTTTGCTCAAGTCATGTCTATGTTGTCTGTGGAGCATCAGGTGTCTAGCGCGTTTCACCCTGAGAGCCAGGGTGTGATGGAGCGATTTCATCAGAATTTAAAATCCATGCTTCGTAAATTTTGTGTTGAGTCTAACAGAGAGTGGGATGAGGGTCTGCCACTTTTATTGTTTGCCATTCGCGAAACTACTCAGGAGTCACTTGGTTTCAGTCCGGCTGAGTTAGTGTTTGGACACACTGTCCGCGGCCCCCTGCGCTTGCTTCAGGAGAGCTGGCTTGCAGACAAGCGCAGCCCCGCCCACAATGTGCTGGACTATGTCAGTACATTCAGGGAGAGGTTACACACTGCTTGTGAGCTGGCCCGAACCTCTCTCTGCGCTGCACAGTCTAAGATGAAAACACATTTTGATAAGAAAACTGTCAGTCGCACTTTTACACCAGGTGACCGTGTGTTAATTTTATTACCTGTTTTTGGTTCCAGCCTGAGGCCAAATTCCTTATGAGGTGGAGCGCAAAATCAGTGACACTGATTATGTTGTCAAAACTCCAAATAGAAGAAAAAAGTCCCGTGTGTGTCATGTCAACGTATTGAAAAGATATGTTGAACGTGCTCAAACTGTTATGCCATCTGAGAGCGTTGTGCAGAGGGCCTCTCCTGTGGTGTCTGTGGCTTCTCCCTCCTACAGCCCCGTGGAGGATGAGCTGAGAGAGCCACCTGTTACTGTCCCGTGTGCACGCTTAGGAAACTCAAAAATTCTGTGTAATCTCGATGAGCACTTGTCATATTTGTCTGAGCCCTCTAAGAGTGATGTTTGTGATTTAATTTGTTCTCATGCTGCTCTCTTTAAGGATAAGCCCTCACAGACAACAGCGCTGCAGCATGACGTTGATGTTGGCGATCACAAGCCCATTAAACAACACGCTTACAGAGTGAACCCCGCTAAACTTGCTGCCATGCAGAAGGAGGTAGAGTATCTTTTAGAGAATGGTTTGGCTGTGCCCAGCTCCAGTCCATGGAGTTCTCCTTGCCTCCTGGTCCCAAAATCTGACCAAACTCCTCGATTTTGTACGGATTTTCGTAAGGTTAACTCTGTGACAAAACCTGATTCTTTTCCTCTTCCACGTATGGATGATTGTGTGGATCGAGTGGGCTCTGCCAAATATGTCACCAAACTCGACCTTCTCAAAGGGTACTGGCAGGTTCCTTTAACAGCACATGCGTCTAAAGTCTCTTCTTTCTTCACACCAGACCATTTCCTCCAGTACACCGTGATGCCCTTTGGTTTGGCCACATTTCAGAGGCTGATGAACACTGTCCTTAGTGGTGTTAAAAACTGTGAGGCCTATCTTGATGACATTGTGTGTTTTTCCTCCTCTTGGCCTGAGCATGTGGAAACTCTGAGAGAAATCTTCAGCCATTTGATGACTGCCTCTCTGACTCTGAATCTGGCCAAGTGTGAGTTTGGTAAAGCTGTAATCATGTACCTAGGTAAACAGGTCGGCCAGGGTACAGTGCGCCCTCTGTCGGCCAAAATCCAGGCCATTCTGGACTTTCCAGAGCCAAAAACCAGGTGGCAGCTCCGCAGATTTCTGGGAATGTGTGGCTACTATCGTGGCTTTTGTAAGAATTTTGCCAGTGTGGTTTCACCCCTCATGAGTTTGCTGAATCCGAGTGTCCAGCTTGTGTGGTCTCCTGTCTGTCAGGAGTCATTTGAGTCCGCCAAGGCTCTTATGTGTAGTGCCTCTGTGCTCACCGCACCTGACTTCGAGCGTCCCTTTAAAGTGGAGGTGGATGCCATTGTTGTGGTGCCGACGCTGTCCTCTTGCAGGAGGATGACCATGGCATCGACCACCCAGTCTGTTACTTCTCCAGAAAATTCAACAGACACCAGGTGAACTACAGGACCATAGAAAAGGAGGCTCTTGCGTTGCTGTGGTCCTTGCAACATTTTGAGGTCTATGTTGGTTCCAGCTCTGAACCAGTTGTTGTTTTTTTGGATCACGATCACGTGTTTCTGTCGCGCATGCGCATCAACAAGGACCAGCGTCTTATGCGCTGGTCCTTGTTGTTGCAGGACTTTAATGTTGAGATCCGTCACATTAAAGGTGTAGATAATGTTTGTGTGGACGCCTTGTCAAGGGTGGGGTTTTAATGTGATCAAACATTTCTATTAGGGGATGAAATGGTTGGTCTTAGGTGGGGGGGGGTTATGACTGTGAGTCATTTATTATGTTGTTGGTTGTATTACGTGGAGGAGCTTTTTTGTTTTTTTCCTCCTTCCTTACTCTCAACTCACGCCACCAAGCAGCCTTTTGACAACCCTGTGTTGTTGTAACGTTAGCTTGTGTGAATTTCTGAGTGTTCTTTGATTTTGGTTAAAAATAAGAAAGAAAAAATTTAAGTTGAGGCTATCCAATAAAGTAGGTGAGAGTAAAGCTTGGTTTTCGTTTTCTCTTGTTTTTTTCTTAGGGAGTCACTTTAGGTTTTTATGTTTTCTTTTCCTTTAAAAGTTAGGTAAAGTTTTTGATTTATAAGAGTGTTTTTTTGTTGTTTTATTCTTTTGCTTGCTTTCTCCAAGGTAACTTTGATTTAGTGTGTAAAAAGGAAAAAAAAAAGAATAGTAAATTTAATTGTTTGGACTGCAAAAATCTTGTTTTTTTGTGCTTTTGTACTGGTGACACCTTGAGAGTGACAAAGGAGTGGTCATTTTTATGTTTCCTCCAGTATCCCCTAGGCTGGTCATAACACCTTACTGGGTGGAACTCTCAAGTACAGTTCTTTAGAGCTTGAGAGTTCCACCCAGTAAGTTTAACTACCTGAGCTCGTCACCATTTAGTTAGACTAGGAGCCTAATCCTCGGAAACAGTATGAACTGATGAAGCCACTTAAATAAGGGGTGAAGTGTCCTCCAGACACAGGACTAAGTCCAGTCAGCCTCATTCAATTGCTTGAGATAGAACTAACAAGAAAGATGTAACATCAGAAACACTGTAAAACCTTGGTTAAGAACAATAATGTAAAACATGTTAACATTCGTTAATATGTCACAAACTGCTCCTTTGAAAGTGAGGAACACACCAGGTAACTAAACACAAGCAACAGTCAGTAATTTGGAGCTTTTCAAAATGTGCAGTTGTTTCTTATCGTACAGTAACTCATTTGTAAATTTTGTGCAACTTAAGCATCATAGTTTCTCTGTTTTTTCCTAGAAACTGTAATATCAATCATGCCTTAACACAACAGCAGCAGACTTACAGAGCAGATGTTGCACCAAGATTCTCTGCATTTCTTGAAAACCATTTTCCCAATAATTCTGGCAGCACAACAGACTTGAAAAACTTTGTTGCCTTCATTACATGTTTTTCAAAATATAAATCTGGATTTATTCTTTCAATATACAGTTCTGAAGGGGTCCACACACACAAGTCACAGTACAGTGATTTTGTGACATGAATCTGGCACTGCACTTGAAAGTAGTAGTTGTGTTTTCTGTTAAGTTTTAGCGCCCCATCTGAGGATCAAGATGTTACTAAGCAAAAGTCTTTTTCTTTTGACAGTTCAACCAGTGTCTTCTCTTTTGTCAAGTAGGGACATTTGATTTCCAGGCAACCTGAGCCACAACAGTCACAAGACACCTTTCTATCAGGGGATGCACCTAGGTGAGGGTAATCTGGAGAAATGCTGAGTCCAGTGGGGGCTACATCATAACTGATGTGTCTTGATGACATGGTCTCAACATATTTCTCCTTCACTTTGTTTTCCTGAAGAATGCCCCACCTGAAAATACATGATAAAAAATAACATTAGGTTTGACTTAGGGCATACATATACAAGCACATCTCAAAAAATTAGAATATCATGATAAGTTCAATATTTTTGTCAACCTTATCTGAAAGTAGAACTCATACATTATATAGACTCGTTACACAAAGTGAAATATTTCAAGCCTTTTTTTCTTGAAATTTTGATGATTATGGCTAACAGAGAAGAAAACCCAAAATTAAGTATCTCAAAAAATAAGAATATTAGAGAAGATCAATTTTTTTTAAAAAGGATGTTTTAAACAAATTTCAGGCCTCTGAAAAGTCTTTTCATTTCTTTCTGTTTAAAACATCCTTTTTGGAAAATTGATCTTGTCTAATATTCTTATTTTCTGAGACACTGAATTTTGGGTTTTCTTCTCTGTAAGCCAAAATCATCAAAGTTTCAAGAAATAAAGGCTTGAAATAGTTCACTATTTGAGTAAAAGTCTATATAATATATGGGTTCCACTTTCAGAAAAGAGTGATAAAAAATATTGAACTTTCTCATGATATTCTACGTTTTTGAGATGCACTTGTACATGTCAATATTATCTGAACTAGATTTTATGAGAGACTTTACCATACAATAGCTACCTTAACTAGAAAATCTTTGATAATTCATAATTTCTCTGTGTGGATAAATAATACGTTGTTGCTGCAGTTGTAAACTTTGCTGACTCTGGATAGCATATGACTTTCACAAGTGATTTCTGGGGCTGATTTTCATTGCTCTTGATAACTGCACCAAACTTGGAAGCTGTTATCTTGCCACATCTGTACATGTGCCACATTCTTGATGAAGCCTGTCCCTTTGTCTCCTGCTCAACAAGCTTACATTGGGCATCTATCATTTTCAAATCCTCAAACACCTTTTCATATTTTTCAATAAGTTCAGTGTGAGAGAAAGCAGTATTCTCTGCTTCATAAAGCTGTCCTAGTGGTGTAGGATAACCATCTTTCAGAGCAATAGGGACAAAATCTTTGGAGTGTTTTGGAGCTACAGAAAGCACAGCAGCTCTTGGATTTGCATCCTTCAGCTTATTCAGGAAACCTGCCAGTTCATCATGTGTAGGTTTTGGTGTAGCATCACAGGACCCAGGCTTCTTAGATGTAGCTTCATTGACCACATTTACGTCACACTGATTTAAGACCTTTCTACTTTGTGTTCTGGGACATGTCAAATCTATAGAGGACAGTACGGAGCAATATCAGTGGACCTCTCTTTTGAGGTCTCTTTTGGTAGTTCGTAGGGATCAATTTCAAGACCAATCATCCTTATTTTCATTGCATAATCGATGTTTTCTCCCCCAAAAACCATGTCTCCAACGCTTGTAACCGCCATCTTCTTTGTTTGTGCCACTCAGGCCAACTGGGAAGGGCTTGTCCCGAGGAGGAAGTGACGTAAACGCATACTCTCTATTAGAGCGATGCCTGATGTGCTTCAGTTAAGCCAATCAAAGACAAGTAGCACGGTCCCACCCTTTTTGGTTTTTTGAGATGTATATCATGATCCCTGAATGTTTTTGTGTTCTGTGAAATGTTTTTGCATATTGTGAAATGTTGTTGTGTTTTGTGAAATGTTTTTGCGTATTTTGAAATGTTTTTGTATTTTGTGAAATGTTTTTGTGTGTTGTGAAATGTTTTTGTGTTTTGTGAAATGTATTTGTATTTTCTTAAATGTTTTTGTGTTTTGTGAAATATTTTTGCATATTGTGAAATGTTGTTGTGTTTTGTGAAATGTTTTTGCGTATTTTGAAATGTTTTTGTATTTTGTGAAATGTTTTTGTGTATTGTGAAATGTTTTTGTGTTTTGTGAAATGTATTTGTATTTTCTTAAATGTTTTTGTGTTTTGTGAAATATTTTGCGTATTGTGAAATGTTTTAGTGTTTTGTGAAATATTTTTGCGTATTGTGAAATGTTTTTTTGTTTTTGTGAAATGTTTTTGTGTATTATGAAATGTTTTTGTGTTTTGTGAATTGTGTTTTTCATATTGTGAAATGTTTTTGCACTTTTTGAAATGTTTATTCCCATTGGCCTTCAGGGCCACCATACATGTGCCACTTATATTTATTGTCTCCAGCAAGGATGGACAAACTAAGGGAATGACCTCCTTGAACAGTTTAGTTGGGATCAGGTCTAAAAGGCAGGTTGATGTTTTGGAGGAGGAGACAAGAGAATTTAGATCCTGAAGGCTAATTGTAGAGAAACAGTCTAACTTAAGTCTGACTACATTTAATGGTACAGCAGGTTTGGGTGAAAACAGGGAGTTGCTAATTTTACCTCTAATTTTAAGAATTTTATCATTAAAAAAGCTCATAAAGTCCTCACAGCTGAGAGCTAGAGGAATCACAAGCTCAATAGAGCTCTGACTCTGTGTCAGCCTGGCTACAGTGCTGAAAAGGTACCTAGGGTTGTTTTTATTTTCTTCAATTAGTGAGGAGTAGTAGGCAGCTCGAGCATGTCGAAAGGCTGTCATGTAGTCATTATGACTTTCCTGCCAAAGTATACATGACTCCTCACTTTTATTGGAGCACCATATTCTCTCTAAATTACGGGATGCTTGTTTAAGTGCACGAGTTTCAGAGCTAAACCAAGGAGCTGTCCTCTGACGTTTAATAGTTTTTTGTCTCAGTGGGGCAATTGAGTCCAAATTGGATCTTAGAAGACTGGCAAGGTGATCCACCTGAGAGGGGCTATAGCTAATATCACAGTTATCAGTTGGCCAGTGTGCTGAATTTAGGGCAGCCCTCATCCCAGACCATCAGAAACGCTGCAAAATGATCAACATAGTCTTAGTGATACCTGGGTGACAGGCTGTCTTAGCTGTGTGAGCCCAATGGATAATCTCACCCCTTAACTCTGGCACCACAAAATGTCTGTCCTCGGGACATCCCACCAGGGTCTGGATCCCTTCTAGGCCTTGCACGACTTTACCCTCTATATCCCAACTCAGAGCAGAGATAAAACACATAGCAGGTAGTATGGGCTTAGGCTCAGAATTGTGGCTAACATGGTCAAAACTACGAGATAAACTGTCAGGCTTTAAATTCTTGGATCCTGGACGAAAAGACATGACAAAATTGAACTGACTGAGACACAGTGACCATCTAGCCTGACGTGAGTTTAGCCTCTTAGCACTCCTGATGTATTCTTAATTTTCATGATCACTCCAAACCTGAAGTGGTTGAGCAGTTCCCTCCAGCCAGTGTCTCCACTCCTTGAGAGCCATCTTAACAGCCAGTAGTTCACGGACTCCAATAACATAGTTTCTTTCTGTGGGGGATAGCTTTTCCAAAAAATAGGCACATGGACGTAATTTGCCATCTAGGGAATTACCTGTGAGAGGATGGCCACATCCGAGGCACCTGCCTCTACTTTGAACTGCTGGCCGGGCTCCGGGAGACAGAGGATAGGAGAGGAGGGTTTGAGGAACTCACACTTTTCAGCTTTAACGTAGAGCTGATTGTCAAGCAATCTTTGCAATATGCTTCTGACATGAGATTGGTGAGTTTCCTCATCGGGTGAAAAGATCAGGATGTCGTCCAGATAGACAAAGACGTACTTATTTAGCATGTCTCCAAGGACATCATTGACTAAATTCTGGAAGACAGCTGGGGCATTAGTGAGACCAAACAGCATGACAAGATATTCATAATATCCATTAGGAGTGTTGAAAGCAGTTTTCCATTCATCTCCCTCCCTAATCCTAACCAGATGATAAGCGTTCCTGAGATCTAATTTGGGAAAAAACCTTAGCTCCTTCGAATAACACCAGAGAGTCACAGTCTTGGAAAGGGCTTGGACAGAGGTCTGAAAACAAGTCTCTTGTCAAGCAGATCCCCAAGAGAGAACCTGTCTGGTGGACCAGTCTAATCGGTGGGTTGTGACACTTTAACCAAGGGCGCCCGAGAATTACCGGGGGAGTCATGGTACCAAACATGTGGAAACTTAGCTGTTCTGTGTGAGAGTCTGGGAATTTTACTGTGACTGACTTAGTGCGATGGGTGACCTGCCCAGAAAAGAGTCATCCCCTGCTTTAACTTCTAGGGGTCGGGGTAGTCCAAATAGTTTCAGCCCAAGTCTTCTGACAAGAGAAGGATGAATCATATTAGCGTCAGATCCTGAATCAATAAATGCAGTCACAGAGAGAGTCTTTGTCAGTACATAAATCAATCTTGGGATCAAACTGGGCAGGATTATTAATTATAACGCTATGACTCACCCTAATGGGCTGTGGAGCAGGTCTCAGGGCACCCTTGACGTGGCTGCTACTGAGTGTCCAAGGAGTCTGCAGTAGAAGCACCGTCCATCTCTAAGGCAGCAGAGGGGGAGACGCAGCGGAGGGGCGCTTGTGGTGCGGCTGAACCGATGAAGAGTCCCCCAAGTGGTGGCTTAGCGATGTGCGGGCAGTAGGTTGTCCTCTCTCCTTCTGCGAGTCGTATGTTCACCTTGATGGCCAGTTTGTCCACCTTGATGGCCAGAGCAATGAGTGGGTCCAACTCACCGGGGAGATCGACAGGCACCAGTGCGTCTTTCACCGCGGAAGGGAGTCCCTTGAAGAAGGCGTCCGTGAGTGTTCCAGCTGCAATCTATGGCAAGAGTCCTGAATTCAATGGCGTAGTCTGAAACACGTCTCCCTCCTTGCCTCAGTCCAAAAATGGCATGAGCTGCCTCTCTGCCAGGCGACTTGTGTTGAAAAACTTGGGAGACCCATGCTGAATTCAGCTTCTGGATGACATTGGTACCAGTTCAACGAAAACCAAGTATTTTTATCTGCCTGCAATATTTCTGGGAACGAGGCCAAAGTGAACCCAATAGCATAACTGGATTTAGCTAGAGGATTCGGTTACAAGTTTTGTTCACCCACTGCACATGATGATGCAGGGTGTTGCTAGCAAGTTCTCTTTCTGAACCTCTTGGGCCAACATAGTGGATCAGGTCCTCATCCTTCTCACCAAAATGAGCCAGTGAAAGAAGAACCATTAGCCTGCCCTCTCTCATTCTGAAACTCGATGAGAGCATACAGGACTTGTTTGCATTTTTGTGCATCAACACTTTTGAGAAAGTTTAAGAGACATCTCCCTCTTTTGTCCACACTGGCATTAAAGGACTCCATTAGACTTAAACCAATAAGTTTTTGAAAATGTGCTGCCATGCCGGCGTCCCTGAACAAAAAGGGTCACTCTTGGCTGAGCTTCTTGATGCCTGCCCCCTTGTTAATGTCTTTGCACTGCGTGTAATAGGTGGAGTGTAGTCAATTTTTCACATCAACAGCATTGTAGTTCATCTCTTCAAACATCTTTATTTGCTTTTTTTCTCTTGCTGACTTTCTACAGTCTCTGAGAGTGGCAATTATTTTAGTTCCCAGTTGATACAGCCATGTGTGTCCTGAACACTTGCTCTCTGGATATCTGGTGTCACCCTCATCTGATGCTGCCTTGCATTTCTTTATCTTTGGTGTGTTTGGTCGTTTAACATTTTCAACCAGCACTTGTAGTTGCTTGACCAGAAAATGATACTCAGCCCCAACAACATCATCCTCAACGACATCTTGTGGAGGTTTTGGATACTTGGCCACCATTCTTTTGCCTCTCTCTGTAGTGGTGCGTTTGGTTGGACTGTTACACACCTTCATAATTTTAGAGACATCAATCCTCACCAGATCTCGTCGTAGTTGTGATCTGGGTCTTTTCTGCCTTTTCAAACTCTGCATTATCTCTTCAGGCAGCTTCTGCCATAGTATCTGGACAACGTCTACCCACTTTGGCACAGAAGTTGAACTGCTTCCAGAGGGGGGTGGGTGGTTGTGGATGAGGCTGATGAGATAGGGACTGAGGGTGGAGAGGAACAGACACACAGATCCCGGAGAGGGACACGGTGTGGTTGAAGCTGAAGAGTTGAGTCTGAAATAGAAGAATAATGGAGGTTCAAAAACATCAACAAAAGTAATGTCTGATTAAGTTACAAGAACAATATCAATTACCTTCGCCAAGGAGGTTATGTTTTTGCCAGGGTCTGTCTGTTTGTTTGTCTGTTAGCAAGATTTCGCAAAAACTACTGGATTGATTTACATGAAAATTATACCAGAGGTGTGGTTTGGTCTACGGAAGAAGCCATTACATTTTGGTGGTGATCCACATATTTGTCTGGATGCAAAAAATTCCCAAAATTTTCTAAAAATCCCATAACTTAACATTGGGCCATATTTTAAGAAAATCTTATCTCTGACATCACTTTATGGATTCACTTCAAAATTTACAGAACAATGTATATAATATAACTTTATCATCAAGGTAAATTTCATCTGGATCCCATCCAGATTGACATTGCAAAAAGACACTGAAGTTTATAATGGCAAATCCCTTTTATTTCTCCTCATCTGTTGTGAGGGTTTTGCCCCCTTTATGTCATTATAGGAATTGTAGTTTATTTGAAAATGGATGTCAACGTTTTTCAAGCCTATGTCACTACATTTCCCAGCTTCCCTTGCGGAGGAGTTCTCCACACGGACAGACATGAGCGGAGACTCGGCTGTCCAATAGGAGTGCGTGGTGATCCGGAATTGTATCTTTAACAGGGATTGTGGAAAAGCCACTGCTGTAACTGTGCTGCTTGGTGGAGGTCAGCGCTCTCCAAGTGCTTTTCTAGTTGTAATTGTCATAATGGTTTGTTTTATGTTTGCACACAGTGTAAAAGAATTTCCTCTTTGATGACAAATAAGATATTTATTAGGCGGGAGCCAGGTCCACCTTTCAGGATGTTTTTTACTACCTTTTTTTCACTATTATTTCCAGTTATCCCATACCTTGGGCCATCACCAGTTGATAAGGACCAACCCCAACTCAGGGCTGTTTAGTCTCAGGGGCCAAAAAAAAAAACCCTTTTTGGGAAAAGCTTCTGGCGACATGTCATTGTAAATATTAAGGTACTACAACTGTATAAATGGTCAGAAAAGTCTCAAATTGTGCATGGAGTATCCTGACCCTTTAGGGAAACTAGCGGAATAAGATTATAGGGCTTACTGCCTTTCAATTTTAAAATATCACCCTCATGCACAAAAAACAAAAAAATGTCTGTCCGCCTGACAATTTATCATTAAAAGTGATTATTTTCTAGCATTTTATTTCACATCTCACTGCCTCAGATGTATATGAAAAACTTCCCAAGATTATAAGCTTCAGTTTAAGCCCAAAATGAGCTCTCTATCTAGAAGATTACACAAAAGTTCTCAACCGTTTCTCAAATCAGAGAAAAAAGAACTTTAAAGATTTAACCTTCCAAAAGCGAATACCATATCATGGTATACAACCCCCCCCAGGAAGACTGGGGTATCAGGATGCAAAATAAAACACAGTAACCAGGTCACACACATCAACACACTAAGCAAACAATACACTAACCCTGCTACACGTCACACCCCACCTGAAGTTATTCAGCAAAGACATCTTGGTGGTAAGTTCATCTTATTTTCTGGCTAAAGAAAGAGACTGAGAGCATTATTGATGTCAATGGGCCAACCAATAAGAATTTATAACTGAAAGTTTAACTAGCTAGCTTTATTTTTCTACTTACTAGGCAATGAATTGTTTCCTTTTGTTGTCCTTATTTATTTCAGAATGGTAAAATGTAAACAGATGAGACAGGGACTAGGGTGCATATGAGTATAAGGAAGGAAGAAGCTAGCTAGATGAAGTTAATACTACTGGTATTTGACTAATGTAATAATGTATGTGTTTTAGCTTGCTAGTTAATTTAGCTTTGAGTAGTTTGAATAATGTAGGTTGAGTTTGATGAACTTTGAAAAATATTTATAACATATTCTAGGGTTTAGCCAAACCAGCAGTTTAGAGGGAGACGGCCTACCGTCAACAACAGTACGTCAGTGCCTGGAAAAAAAAAAAAAAGACCTACATTTCACAACTCAATGTTGGCAGGTATGTTGTGTGTGTGTGTGTGTGTGTGTGTGTGTGTGCGTGTGTGTGTGTGTGTGTGTGCGTGTGTGTGTGTGTGTGGGGGGGGGGGGAGTTCAAAGAAGAAGAAAAATCAGCCCCCACCTCAGCCATCTCTGGAAAACTGCATCCTACATGGTTATAAGGGGACAGTAAATGACAAGCTCATACCTTTGTCTTCTCAGGCTGATCCACTGAGTGCATTTACAGTCCCTGACAAAAGTCTTGTCAAACAAGGACATAGTAACTTAAAACAGCATATAACTTTATTTCTAATCAATTAATTGTTACAGTAAATAGTTCATTTAATATCAAGGGCTGTCAGTGATAACTGGTTGCAAAATGAAACCATCAAAAGTGTCCTAATGTTCACAGCTTGGTAAAACCCGTTTGTGGCGGGACGCACTCAAAGACTAGGCTAGGAAATGACCCCTTCTTCCACTGTGTTGACACAAAACAAATTTACAGGTTCAAGGAGAAGCAGGAGACGTACATTTGATTCACAAATAAGATTTTCTTTATTTAAAGCTGTTAGAATTCTGAATTAATGTACCTGCAGGAGGAAACAAAATTGATGATGAGAATCATTTATTTCCACAGGTATATTGAAAAACTAA